>CM035839.1:136760873-136950002 GCA_020510985.1 Pholidichthys leucotaenia | reverse complement strand
CTAACTTCCATATTAGCCACCACCCACAATCCTCCGGACAGGTTGAAAGAACCCACCGAACTGTGATCAACATAATGAAGAAGTATGTTTCACCACGCCAAAAAGACTGGGATGTAAAGCTCCCGCTGGTCTTAATGGCCATCCGAGCCACACCCCATGAAGCTACGGGGGTGTCACCTTTTGAAATGATGACAGGCCGGCAAATGACTTTGCCCCTGCATTTACTCTACCAACCTGGAGAAGCCAGTGTTGCTACGGCTTACACTACTCACCAGTACATGACTGACCTGACCAAACATCTCCGACAGACTTTTGCCTTTGCCCAAAAACATTTGGACCGATCAGCTGAAGGACGCAAATCCTACTACGATCAGAAAGCCTCACATGACGAACTCCAAGTGGGAGACAAGGTTTTCTATTATGCTTTCATTCCTCAGACAGGACAGACCAACGCACGAGCAGGAAAACTCGCTCGGAAGTTCCTCCCCAGGTGGACAGGTCCACACACGATCACAGATAAACTCTCTCCGGTCGTTTACCAAATCAAAATAAGCAAAGGTCGCCAGGACCCCATCTCCAAATGGGTCCATCGTAATCAAATCAAAGCTTACAAAAACCCCATGGGACTTGTCGGGGACAACACTGTTCCATTAAGTCAGTAAACAAACCTAAATCTTGTTTGCGCCCGATAGATAACTGTTAGCTGACGATCAGCCTCAGACATTCTCGGTCGCATTTCTCTTCCTCAATCAGGTAACTGCATTAAACCTTCAAAAGGAGAAAGTTAACCCAAACTAACTGACTTCCTTAAAATCTAACCTTAAAAGACCCCGCAAAATTTCTTTCAGTATCATCAAGTTACTATTTCAAAGTAGTACAAACAAAATCAACAACATCACTAGCTTAAGTCAATAATCACAAAACCCTCTAAAGGTGATAAACACTAATAGCTTAGAGCTCAG
Source organism: Pholidichthys leucotaenia (assembly GCA_020510985.1). Classification (NCBI taxonomy): domain Eukaryota; kingdom Metazoa; phylum Chordata; class Actinopteri; order Cichliformes; family Pholidichthyidae; genus Pholidichthys; species Pholidichthys leucotaenia. The sequence goes on along the minus strand of CM035839.1, from coordinate 136,949,040 downwards.
CCTCTAACAAAGTTGTTCCACCTCTAAGAATAACTTTCACCTACCACTCAGGTACCTCAAGAAAAGGAAAACTGACAAGAAGCTCAAGATTAAAATGACTCACTTCTATTTGTTGGCCAGGACGATGGCCCTCCTGTTTTTCCGTTTAGCCCTCTACCTAGCACTCTCACCTACTTTCGCCCAGTTAGAACTGGACAGAACCCAGACAAGAAGTCAACAATCCTTAAGTAGATTCTCAACCACGGCCTCATCATTAGGGCCCCTTGCTACCCTTAGCACGTCTACTGTTAAATCAGTCAACACCGCTACACTGAAATGCCAGACAGTTGAACCACCAACTGTTACCAAAACTTTGCAAGATACTGTGTTGGTTTTGAATGTTTGCCCCAAAGCCTCATTCAAACTCAACAAGGTCTTGGACTTGTCACTCTTCATGTTAGAGGGTGACTTTGCTCACCCACATCTAATGTCTGTGTTTCTTCGAAAGGTAGCCAAAAATATTAGACTTTCAGCTAACACTTTGACAACGAGTCTGCCTTCACCGCTTCTTGCCTCTGTTTCAGATGTCACAAAGTTATTCCTCATTGCCACTCAAAGAACAATGATGACTCCCCATGCTCGCTCAGTCTTCCAGAACAAAGGTCTCAAGCACCCTCTGAGTAAGACCTCTGTGGAACCATGGTTTAGTCCAAATAAACCAATTCAATTCGAACCTCCTTGAATTAACTCAATATTGCTTAACCTAAACATCTACCTCAGATAAGCAATACATTTTTGTTTTGCATTCTTTGTTTTGACTTTTATTTTTCTTTATTTTTAGAATTTTTAAAAGTTATATGCATGCTTATATACAAACCTATATTTTTATATATAGCTCTTGCACTCCATTTTGATTTTTGTACCCATTCAAACTATTTTCTTTTTTTTTTTGGACAACTATGATAGCTATTTCATCGTGAACCAAAATTCCTACCTCAGGTATGTAAGACTACGCACCTATTTTTGTAGCTAGAATTTTTGAGTCATTTCAAGACCTATGCCTTAGCTTACTACTCCAAGTCAATTTTATAATCTACATTTGTCCATATTCAAATTATTTTTGGAAATTCATGGAAGTCCTTCCAGTAAACCAAAGTCAAAGATCTGTACTTAGTAATAGATACTGTTTGCATACTAGTGTGTATGGACATCACACAAACCTTTTAACCCAGTATTTAGGTCAAGTGTTGCCAAGGAGACGAAGCTGCCATGGATGTGTACCGACGCTGACCGATGCTCACCATCGCTACAAAGGGGGGAACTGTAGCATCATCGTCCTCCTCAAAACCAAGACAAGATCACTTCTCTCCAGTTTACAGGAATTTCAATTTATTCATTACACAGGAATATCACCTTTCTGCCTTCTCAGGAATATCACTGGCTTTTTGCTGACTCATGCAGGCTTCTTCCAGACCTGACCAAAGATGCTTGCTTTCCCAGGACCCCAATGTAAACAATTGCCGCTTGCAGAGATTGTAAGGATCAGAGTTTGCTTTTAAAGGCTCAAAGGAACATAAAACTCAGGAGACCAGACCTCTCAACATGAACACTGCATTTGATAACGTACCTTTTCACAGGAAACCAATGTTTTTAAAAGAGTCATAAACCACTTAATCTGACGGTTTTATAGCCTATGCTGTCCAGGCCTTCGCCAGATACTAAGGAAATCATCTACAGCTCAACAGTACCTCCTAGCGGATACCTACGGAATGTGTTTTCAGTACGTAGGATGACTTTTAATTTGTTCTAAATATTAAGTTTCTTTCAGCTTATCCTATGGAGCCTAAGGACACTGAAAATCATCCCTTATCACCAACCATGGTTTGCTGCATGTTCTGCTGTTCTAATCTTGATCTAAATGTGAATGCATGTATTATAATTATGTATAAGAAATGTTATATTCATGAGTGTTATTGGAGTAATGGTATAAATGCATGATCACCATATATTAGCCAAGTCATTTAATTTAGTTAGATTTTATATTGAGCATTTATCTTATAAGAACTGACTGTTGATTTTTCCCTCTGAAAATTCATGGGATGGTGTCTCCATTTGGTTGGCTGCTCTCAAACAAAGAAATGTTTTCACATTGGATAACAGCCATTTCAAACTGATTCTGAAAGAGTAGATTGGTCGTTTGACGACTGACCTCATCAGTTTTACGACCCGGCGAGGTAACTTTAAAAGACAGAAGTTAGATTTGAGTACTCTTGAAAAAAAGACATGAGGAAAAACAGGGTTAACAGTTGAGTCACAGCACAGTTAAGAGTTTTGAAAAAGTCAGAGATCAGACAACAGGCAGGAAGATTAACTAGAAATAGAATTAAGAATTAGAAACACAGAAAGAAGAAAGAAAGAGATTTTGAGAAAGATTAGGAACTAAATTCAGATTAAAGAAGCAGAATAGTAATCTAGATCTCAGAAGAAGATTTTATTCCCCCGTTTCAAGGCCCTGTGAAGTTTTATTTTATTCTCTGTATGTTTGTCAAATCTTTTCTTATATTCTGGAAACTGAGGAGAAATCATTTTTCTTTAGAGCTCGTCCCTTTTAGAGAATCAAATTCTCAAACTTTTTCTTTCACCTCAGAAGCCATTCTTATCCTAGTAAATGTTTTTCTAACACTTTTTTTAATGACTTTTCACACCATTAAAGTGGACCTTTAATTTGCCTAGTTTAAAGTGAAGAGACTGAGAAGATTTTCCTTCAGTTTTTTTGGTCTATCCCGCTACAAGAGACCCCAAATTTGGATTCTTTTCCCAAGGACTTTTCACGCCGCCCTGAGACAAAACCACCCACGGCTGCAAATGTCTCTTTGAAGGGCCACCCAGCTGAGTTATCGCCCCACGGCTGTGAGTGAGGAAAGCAGCCGCTTCCTCCCGACGTCCGAGCTTCAAAAAAACCCAGCGGTACCGACCAGCGGGATTTGGACCTACGGCCGTGTGTGAGTGAGACTTATTTCTCCTATTTCTGGGTTAAAACGTGATGTCCTAACAATTAAATTACAATTGAATATTGCCCGTATTTCAGGGCTCAATTAGTCTCAGCCACAGGATAGAACTGTAAACTGAATGAAAACTTTCAGTCATTTTTAAGTAACTGCCCTTAAATTTTGTAGATTAATTCAGGAGTCATTTTTAGATAATTAGCTTATGAATTTTCCTCATAAAATTGCAATGTTTTGTTAAAACATTCCAGTCTCATTTACTGTTGAAACCTAAGTCTAGTACTCCTTGGTTCTGCAGAGGTGTAACGCTGGATTTTATGTTCAGGAACTCAATATCAGTTGATGTGATATTTTACGCTGTCATCATCTGAATCTGTTTATTCATCATTTGAACGCCATGTCATGTAACCTGAATGATTTTAATAAATGAGTGAATAAGAGCAGTTGAAGCGTTTTCCTTTCGCATATACAGGTTTCCTAATCACGGCAGGACAAAAACTCACTGAAACTTTGAGACTGATTCATTAAGTAATTTAAGGTACAAAATTAATTAAAATTAAAGTTAATCTTATTGTCTGTTAGGACTGGTGCCCCTTTTACGAGTGCTTTTATTTAATTTAGCGGGTGTAGAAGTGATGGTTCAACTCCGCCCCCTTTCACACCCACTATTAAATAAAATAAATAATTCCTGTACCTTATGACAAATAATTTTATAGGCTCTTCATCCTACAGAATATATGGTTAATATAGACCACACCAGGACCATTTGTTGATACACCTTTGACTCCAAGGAACAGTCAAGCTGTGGAACTGTCACAATACATTAAGAGTCGAAGGAGAATCTCTGAAGCTCTCTCTCAACAGGTTCCAGACATTCTCAACAGGAGCACCCAGGGGTGTGCTACCCCACTGGAACCTGGTGACTGGGTGTGGCAAAAAGTAATAAGGCCCCATTGGGACTCTCTTAAGTGGCAAGGACCTTATAAAGTGAAAAAAGCCACATTACATAAGATAAGATAAGATAAGATAAGATAAGCTAAGCCTTTATTAGTCCCACAATGGGGAAATTCCAGGATTGCAACAGCACAGGGATAGCAACACTCAGAGCAACAATCAGAAGGCAAGAAAAAACAACATCTAGCAAACATATGTCCATATTACTATAAATGTATATATATAGACACACAGTGCAGAGCATTATGGCTGGTGGATGTGCAGCAGAAAGTCTAAGCTCTCTCTCCGCGGATGCAGCGGGCCAGCTGGAAGTCTTTGGGCATGATGGTGACCCCCTTAGCGAAGAAGAGACCACCAGGTGGGTCTCGCTGGTCTCCTGCAGAGCCATGACGGCGAAACTCAGGAAACGCAGGACGGTCTTGAAGTCCTGAGCGATCTCCCTCACCAGGCGCTGGACGGGCAGCTTACGGATGAGCAGCTCCGTGGATTTCTGGTAGCGACGGATCTCTCTCAGAGCCACGGACCTGTGACGGCGAGGCCTCTTCACTCTGCCGGTGGCCAGAGCGCCTCTCCGAGCAGCCCTGGTGGCTAGCTGTCTCCTGGGGGGCTTCTTCTTCCAGTAGATTTTACGGGCGGTCTGCTTGGTTCTTGCCATCGCTCTTTATTATTCTGTCTTATATTTCTTTCACGCCGCCTAAACTCCAGCCCGGCACCCGCTTCGTTTTCGCTACAGCTCCCGGTATGTCGAGTTTCCCATTAGCACCGGGCGGCGGCCAAGTGCTAGCTAGCACTAGCTCCTCCCCGCTGCAAACCGTGGCTCCGTCCGCCGACCCGGGAGACCCCCGGGGCGATCCGTGCGTCCGTGATATATATACAGAGTGAAAGGTGTAGAAAGAAGAAGGAAGATAAAAAAAAAAAAAAAAGGCTGTTGCAACAGGCAGCCGACTCGTGTGGCGCCGCCGGTCCGGCAGAGCCGGAACCCTTGCGGAACACATGCAGTGCAAGTTTGGAAAAAAGGAAGGTTGAGTAACTGGATACATTTAACTCACTGTGCAAAAGCCGCAGAACCAAGTTGTCCACTCCTCCAAACCATAGACAACTTGGCAAATTCAGAAAATAAAAAAAACTGCCGACCATACCTAATGTTAGTACAAGAGCAGTTCTTTGTGCTCTGCTGCTCCTGTCTTTGATTACTTTATTCCCTTTTTTTGGGGGGGGGGGATTCCAACAACCTAAGCAAATACAGGAGGCTAGACCTGTATGTTCTGCCACACCTCAGAGTGTGGACCCCTATGGAGCCAAAATAGAGATAGCAATAATTCCAGGCAACCACACAGTAGTGTTATTAGATTTGTGTGATATAGCCAATTGCACAGTTGGGAGTTTTAACTGGGGAGAACATTCACTTATGATGTGTTTGATTAAGGGTAAGCCCAATATTAAAGAAAAATGGAGTAAAGAGAAAGGTTGTGGAACTGCGCGATGGTCTTTAGCCTTAACTTGTTTTAAGCAATTTGTTAAACCAAATTTTCTTGTTCTGTTGGCAGACAATGTGAACTAAACCAAAAATTTTCTGGCAACAGATAATTTTATTTAAAATTGGGGAAAAAATTATATGCCAAAAAATAGTAAGATTAAATTGCTTAAAACAAGTAAAAAAACAAACAAACAAGCAAGCAAGTAAAATCTTACAGTAAACTGCACAAAGAGAAATTCTTGTCTTGTAAAAATTATCTTGTCAGAGGAAAAACAAGCATATAGCCTTGATTTAAGATACTTGATCTTACTAAGATTTCATTTGTTTGTAGTGTGACATACTATTGGCTACTTCAGCATAAACACAAAAGTCAGTCAATCTCGCTTAGTTACACACACTTGTTTCTCCTGCAACGTGGGGTCATTGTCTAGGTGGTGACACAACTTTAAGAATAAAATAAAGGCTTATTTGAAGCATCTAAATTTTCTGAGGGACCCTGGGATACCAAATATTGACCTTTTCATCAAAATTTCCCAAATTTAGAAAGTTTGTCAAAATGCATTCCGGTGGGGACATGCCCATTATGTTTAATCACAAACCACCACCAGGTGGCACTGTTACGTTTGTCTTTAAGGAACATTTATATGCAAATACAAGGATGTCTCAAAGATAAGCAATGGGAGTTTAAATCAAAAATCTCAATCTAGAAGACTGCATTATATTTGAATTTTTGCATATAATTTGTAACTGTATATTATCTGGTAACTTGTTTACTGCCCAATGATCTCAGAATCCTGGACTCCACTCAAATATTCTGCATGAACAATTTTATTGAATGAAGTGCATGGTTTCCAAACATATGCATATACATGAACACATGCGTAAACGTACCAGACCATCAATGACGGAATAGCTCTTTCTTCCCTGATGAAATCGCTGATTGTGCTCAGATCTCCTGACTGTTGACCATGATGCAGGCAGATGCTACACATCATTTCCCGATGGCAGATGCAGACTCATCTGAGGATCACTGCGAATGACTTTGCCAAGCATTGGTGCAACTGCCTAGCAAGAGTAATGATTTTCATGAAACCATAAATGCCCAGATGTCCTGACCTTTGACCCTGAGCACAATCTGGATGCAGACCCACCTCAGGATTATTGTCAGTTTAGTGAGCATCGGGGAAAATGCCTAGGAGGATGGACAGAGCCAGATGGCTGGACAGACCGACTGATGCCACGCCACTGCATTGGGTCCTTTCAACTTAACTGGAATGAGCTAAAAAAAAAAAATAAAAAAAAAATGAACATACGTACATAGAAATATCATGAACGAAAATATGTATATACTTGTATACAGATACAGTGCATTAGCTGTGATGAAACTTCAAAACATTTTGCCATCCAAGAAATTCCAAACAATTCAACTTTATATAGTGCCTGATAAAGATCAGGCATGATTAGAACTAACAGAAACTGCCATTGTTACATCCATTTCACTATAAAAAAAAGTTCATTTTTTACTTTCTTTTCAAAGACTCTCGTTTTAACAAGTCAATGCGATTTTTGACACAGAATTTTACTCCCTGTCAAGTTCTGCCTTTAAGTGCCACTGGTGAAGTTTCAATGCACTTCACACACTGGGCTTTCCCAGGAACCTTTCCAGAGTTAATGCAGTCCATGAGCGTTTTCTCCACTGCCTGGATTTCTTCTTCTGTCCACTTCACGCTCTTCTTTTGTGATGACCCTGAATAAAATAAGACTCACTTAATGTTCTTTAGATAATGGTAAAGGTTGCAATATATGCAGCAGAGCTAGTTATGAAGTTATAATGTAAAAATTTCTTCACCATAGCAGAAGTGCAGTACAATAAAAGTATAGCTCCTGTTGCTGAGGCCACTACATGCTACACACCATTTCCCGATGGCAGCGGGCCACTCTTGCAAATTTCCCACCATTCCTATGAGGAAATATAAATTTAAGAAAAAAAATATAAAGGAATTACCATCTGGAAGCGCGCACACGAACAACACGCATGACCGTCATCCACGCGGAGTTCAGAAGCATCACGCCCACGTGACCGCTCCAGTCGCCAGGCAGAGTCTCGCTCACGTCACTGTCCGAGAGATACATGAGCTTATTTAAGTACTTTAAACGAGGAAAAAAAAAAATCAGAAGAGGTATATAAGCACTGGAGGCGTTTATCATGGTCTTAACCCGCTGGCAACGGAAGCAATAATGGAAGAGTCGCTTAGCCAACAGGTGTAGTTAAGAGCTAGAGTTGGTTCATTTTGTCTTCTTTTTAATTATTAGTTTTTTGTTTTTATTATTTCAGACAAGAATGAAAAGGAGCCGTTTTTACCTTTACCTTAGCTACCATTAATTAACTAATTTATGTTCACCATTATGTACCTGGAACGTTAAGATGACTGAGATTAACAAAGTTAATGACTTTAATCCGTCAGCAGCCTTCAGATAAACTAAACGTGCCAACATTTGGATTTCAAAATAAAGGTTTTCCTGCTGTCTGGGTGGTAAGGAGATTTCTAAAAAAAAAACCCAAACTATAAATATATAGAAATATAAGAAATAACTGCATTGTTTGTCATTTAAGTTAACCCCTTGCACTCCGGTCAATTTTCCTAAAAACGCCAAAAAATAATGTGCCCAAAGTAAATCGAAAGCTGTTCTTCAACCCTTTGCAGCATCTTCATGGGGTTGGTCTCATTTAAAAGAAAACACTTTGAATTTTTTGGCAAAAGAGTCATAATCTCTCTAAGTTCTCCGGCCACTGAGTTACAGTCATCTAAACATACTGAACTTGAAGAAAATAAATTTGGCCTGGGTGTTTTTTTGGATACAAATGCTTGCAAATAACACACAGCTTCAGATCCGGGCTGGAAAATGCAACAGAAATGTAGAACCAAGTGTTATCCAGCTGAGGTCCAAATTTTGTAACAATACCACAAAAATTGAGTATATTACACAGCTTTTTCCTGAGGCTGTTTCCAGGCGTTTTGGAACTGTGCCAAATTGTGCCAAATGGCACAGTTTGGAAAAACGTCTGTAACTTTTGAATGATTCAATGTAGAAGCTTCATTTTGGGCTCTAATGAAAGGTCACATTCAGGGCTGTGTCTGTGTGTGTGTGTGTGTGTGTGTGTGTGTGGGGGGGGGGGTTGTCCCCCCCCCTTGCTACAGAGGACAGAGATCGGCCATCGCTACATGACGGATTAGCTTCATGTGGGATGTGGGACAGCAGCTCAGTCACCGCGGCCCCCCCCCCCCCTCGCTACAGAAGAATAGTCAGGAATAAAGAATAATTTAGCTTATAACACCTTACCTCTTCACAGCAGCGTCCTGGCGAACTTCTCTTCCCCATTGTCAGACGAACGCGACGCTGGTCCGCTCGTGGTTCTGGTCTCGCGACCCGATCAAAACATAATTCCATTATTGCGGTTTTGTGCTTCCATGATTGCGGTTTTTGGCGAACGATTTTTCAAAACAAATAACAGTAGTAATTAAAAAAAGACTGGCGAAGGCGTGTGTGTCACTCAGCCTTTGTCGTCAGCCTCCGTTGGTCTATGACCATGGAAGAAATCATAACGTCTCATAACGTCTAATCCTTTTTTGATCCGCTCCAGCAGTCAGTCTTCACCCAGCCTTAAAAAAAACAGCTCGCGAACTTCTCTGCTTCAATTGGCTCACTGCATTCACAGCAGCCGGGTCCTTCTGGCTAGGTTTTCAGTCATTGGTTCTTCAAGGTTTCAGAAACCCAATTCAAGGCTCTTATTAGTCGAATGAGAGGTCAATCAGATGAACTAATCTGTTCACGGCTGTGTCTGCAGCTTTTATTTTCAGTGCGCGCTTGGACGCCACTACATCACCATCTACACCATGCGTCCTAGAGCGCACGAGAGTGCCCTCGTGCGCTCTAGGACGCAGAGACTTGCCCGTCTGCGGTACAACAGAGCGCAAGAGGTTAATTTATTTCATTAAGTACAATTTTATTAATTTTTTCTTTGAAATCAGAATTAAATTATTGTTCTGTTCTGGCTCACAAAATTATGGTCAAAAATGTAAATTGTTATAAGGAAAAAGTAAAACAATTACCAGTCTATTTCAAATCTATTAAAAAAACCAGTAATTTTATTTTAAAAATAGACAATATTAGCTATAAAATAATCCACAAACTTATAATAAAGTCTCAAATATACAAGAAAAGTCAATTTTACAAGAGGAAAAATTGCAATTTTGAGGAAAATGGTATCAAATTTAGATAAATTTACAGAAATAAGTAGAAAACTATAAGAAAATTGTTATAAATTTTGGAGAAAAACCTCAGACCTTCAAGACTGAAGTCATGGCTCAAGTTTTTAAGTGGGTGCTCCTTAGCTCAAGTAGAAATTTTTGGTAGTCTACTTTTAATTACTAATTTCAAAGCACTGCTTTTACATGAGTAGAATTTCTGGCTACTATACCCACCTCTGATCATATAATTTAAGTATGCATGAGTACATTACTATTATGAAATTTTTCCCCTTCCCTACTCTTTCAATGGAAAAAAAGAAACCCTAGAAAAAAAAAATACAAATTTTTGTCATTTATGTAAACCAAGCCAAAAAAAAAAAAATAATAATAATAATAATCCTGCAGGACAAAACATGACACTTGGTACTTTCTAACCTGTTTGTATACCACCCCAGACAGAGAGAGAACCTGAATTAGACAATGCTCAAAGAGGGCAAGATGAGACAGAAGACAGGAGCCAAGGAGAGGAAAGTGTTTAGCCAGAAGGTCCAGGACAGGTGAGAGCAGAAGAACGAGAGAAGGATGACACCATTAAAAAGTCCAAACACAGGACGTTTAGGTGGGACACCAACTGGCCCAATATTCCACCATTGAAGCCTCAGTTGTACAATACTTCAAATGGTAAGTTCCATATGCAAAGTTACTGTGCAAAATTAAAAAAGAAATAAATAGTATAAAATTAACATATTCCAGTTACAATAATGTCATTTTCTGCCCCCGCCCCTCGGAAAAATATGTTGCCACCGCGCAAAGGTCTTAACTCTTTAGCTGTCCCAGTCACCGTATGGTGACGGGAATGGTTAAAGGGTGGTCAAGGCCCCTAGTGGTCAAGAGTGGTAAAAAATTTCTGTCAATAAAAAAAGTTCAGATTTCCAAGGCTATAACTTGAAAGCTGCAAGAGATAATGGCTTATTGTCAATTAGAAAGATGTACAATATGATCCAAAGTTTCAGATAGGAATAAATTTACGCATCTAATTTGCATAATGTCGCAGCAGCTATATAAATTACATAACTCAGTCAAACGTGGACTTGACACATTTACACCAAGAATGGTTCAATTTTTTTTGACGCCGTTTTGTCTACAGGGGTATGTTTTTATCTAATCTTCAAAGTATATGAACCAGAAAATCAATAAAATATAAAAAAAAAAAATTGTCTCTTACCTGTTGCGGGGGGAAGGGGGGGGGGCTCGCTCGCCCACGTGACCGGTCCGTTTTCATCCATCGTGGTCGATGTTTTGCGTTTGCTCGGTCATTTACACTCTCTATCACATCAACAAACTCTTACGATTATCCCACATGAATTTCGTTTTTATTACATGGCTATTTTTCTTGTTTGATGCATTTTTCCTGTGAGAATCCATGACGATTGTAGGCGCCGCCATCTTGGTGCTGTGAGCTCAGTTTTTCGCCCATCATGGTCATTGTTTCGCGTTTGGTCTGTCATTTGGACACCCTCTACCACATCTACAAACTCTTATGATTATCCCACATGAATTTCGTTTGTATTATGCGTGTGGAGAGCGTGAAATGAAGAGGCTGAATTTATTTCTCAATTCAGGTTTATTGACGATCTCACATCTCCAACCATCTCTCAAACAGAAAAAGAGGGCGAACTCCCCCAAACCCCAACTTTTATACCTGGGACATCAAAGAACAGAATCACATCGTCATCAAACCCCCCATCGACAATAACTCTCCCCCAGGTCCCTTCTTCCTCCACCTGACCCCAGGAGGTCAGGAAGTCCTTTCAGAGTCCTCACCAAAGGCACCTCCACCTCCTATTGTTATCCCCAGGAGGTCCAGACATATTGTTCCTTCAAAGACGTGAGGTTACAAAATACATATGTAGTCTTAAGCATCTCAATCAATGTGCTATACATATTATCCAAAATATGTGTGCCACATAACCCCCCCAAACGTCGAAGAATGAAACAATACAACATAGTCCAGACAACATGATAAAACCACAACATCAGTCCATACGCCGTCTGGGCTTCAAACGCCTTCCAAACTTGCTGTAAGCGGGCTTCGCAGCCCCTGTGGCGCCATCCTGCAATGAATCTGCTAACTGAGGATGACAACTGTTAGTTGATCCCTGCGGGGGCTCTGGGGCATGCTCCCTGGGGGGTCTGCCACGTCGAGGAGCCCTCGCCACTCGTACAGACTCGTCAGCCATCACAAAAGCAGGTTTTAGTCTGTCTATACTAATTGTTTCCCTCCTGTCCCCCAAATCTAGCACAAAATGCTTATCACCTGTTTCCAGCACCCTATATGGGCCATCATAAGGTGGACGCAGAGCTGGGCGCTGGGCCTCGTGCCTGACAAAAACAAACTCGGCATTTTTTAAAGATTTGGGTACAAAAACACGCGGAAAAGTGTGATGAACGGGGCCCGGAAGCATGTCCGCTCCTGTGCCGATCAGCGACCACTGAGCAGGGGGATGCCCTGGCGCCGGATTATCTGGCAGAAACTCCCCTGGCAGCCGGAGAGGCTGCGCAAAAACCAACTCCGCTAGGGAGGCTTTTAAGTCCTCTTTTGGTGCAGAACGCAACCCCAATAAAACCCATGGTAGTCTGTTTACCCAATTTGCATCCGTAAGCGACGCTCTGAGGGCTGCCTTCAATGATCTATGAAAATGCTCGCATAAACCATTAGCCTGGGGGTGGTAAGCGGTAGTGCGGTGAATTGTCACACCCAGGCTGTGGGCCATCGCTGACCAAAGCTCAGACACAAATTGAGGTCCCCTGTCAGACGTAATATCCGACGGAACCCCGAAACGAGCTATCCAAGCCGTCAAAAATGCACGGGCCACCTCTGCAGCTGTGGTTGATGCCAGTGGGACCACTTACGGCCAACGCGTGGTTCGGTCCACCATTGTCAGAAGATGTGTGAACCCCTGCGACGACGGTAGGGGGCCCACGAGGTCGACATGCACATGATCAAACCTCTTGGCCGGGATGTGAAATGGCTCTAAGGGGGCTTTTGTGTGCTTGTGAATTTTGGCCCGCTGGCAAGCCATACAGGCTCTTGCCCACTCTTTAACGTGCTTGCGTAGGCTCGGCCAAACAAACTTTTCCGCTACCATTTTCACAGACGCGCGCACCCCTGGGTGCGCCAGGGAGTGAATCGAGTCAAAAACGCGGCGGTGCCAAGCGGCCGGCACTACCGGATGCGGTCGTCCAGTAGAGACATCGCAGATTAGGGGGGGGGATGTGGGGAGACTTGAATAACGAAACCGAATTGTCTTTCATTCCAGTTTATTCAAGAAATCATTCCACTGTCTGCTCTCATTCTTGAGCAGCGAACAAAGAGAGTGAACACACCAAAGTTCTCTCATTTAAACATTCTGACATCAAACCATTTCCCTCGCGGGGGAAATCACACATCTCTCTCAAAATCTCTTTATTCACATTCATTAGCCTTTTATTTACATAACTCCCCCTTCTCTCTTCCCGAGCCTCAGTGGTCAGGAAGTCTTCTGTCCCCTGTCCTCCGCAGGGGGTCCAGGCTCTGTGGCTCCGCACCGCAGGGGGCTGGCTCTCCTTCATCGTGGTTAAATCACATATGCAGTGTCCAACATATACATGTCTCACAACACAGCCATATAACCCCCCCCAAACGATGAAGAACAGACTAATTCCTAAAATTAAATAGCACCTTACTCACTACTGAATAATCAACACCAACATTCAGTCTGTGCGCCGCTTGGGCTTCAGCCGTCTGCCGAATCTGCTGTGCGTTGGCCCCGCCTTGCCTGCGGTGCGTTTCTGCTTCGGCGCTGTTGACTGAGGGAGAGAGTGATTAATTGCCCTCTGCGGGGGCCTGCCTCGTCGAGGCGCCACCGCGACCGGTACAGACACGTCCTTCATGACAAAAGCAGGTTTTAGTCTGTCAATACTGACTGTCTCTTTTCTGTCTCCAAAATCCAGCACAAATTGCTTATCACCTGCCTCCAGCACTCGAAATGGCCCTTCGTAAGGCGGTTTGAGCGTTGCTTTTAGGGCTTCGCGCCTGACAAAAACGAAATCGGCATTTTTCAAAGCCTTGGGGACGAAAACTCGTGGAAAAGCGTGATGAACCGGACCCGGGAGCGTGTCTGCCCCCGTGCCGACTAACGGTCCCAGAGCCGAGAGAGGTGGGGGCTCTGGGTGCTCTGGTAAAAACTCGCCCGGCAGCCTCAGAGTTTGTGCGAATACCAGCTCCGCTGGGGAGGCGTCTAAGTCCTCTTTAGGCGCAGAACGCAACCCTAATAAAACCCATGGAAGTTTATTCACCCAATCTGCATCCGTGAGCGACGCTCTGAGTGCTGCCTTCAAAGACCTATGAAAACGCTCGCATAAACCATTGGCCTGAGGGTGGTAAGCCGTAGTGCGGTGAATTTTGGCTCCTAAGCCGTTGGCCATCGCTGACCACAGCTCAGAGATGAATTGCGGTCCTCTATCGGACGTAATGTCCGACGGAACCCCGAAACGCGCCACCCAAGCCGTTAAAAAAACGCGAGCCACCTCCGCGGCCGTGGTCGTCGCAAGTGGGACCACTTCCGGCCAACGTGTGGTGCGGTCCACCATTGTCAAAAGATACGTGAACCCCTGTGATGCCGGTAGGGGGCCCACAAGGTCGACGTGCACATGGTCGAACCTTCTGGCCGGAATGCGGAACGGTTCTAACGGGGCTCTTGTGTGCCTGTGAATTTTGGCCCGTTGACAGGAAATGCAGGTTTTTGCCCATTCCTTCACGTGCTTGCGCAGGCACGGCCAAACAAACTTTTCCGCCACTAGTTTCACCGACGCGCGCACCCCCGGGTGCGCCAGTGAGTGGACCGAGTCAAAAACACGGCGGCGCCACGTGGCCGGAACCACCGGACGCGGGCGCCCCGTCGACACGTCGCAGATCAGGGGGGGCATACCGGTTTGTAAACACTTGCTCTCCAGCCTCAACCCTGTTGGTCCAGACTGGAGCGCACGCACGTCTGCGTCCGCCCCCTGGTCCGCTGCCATGGCCGCGTAATCTATACCCACGTGCACCGGGGCTGCGCGCGCCACCGTGCCGCTCTCCTGCGGCGCGGTCACGGTGGCCCGTTCTGCCTCTGCGCGTGTTGGGGTCGTGAACGCGCGTGAGAGACAATCCGCTACTACATTGAATTTGCCCGCAACGTGCCTAATGTCAGTGGTAAATTCCGAGATTGCGGCCAGCTGCCTCTGCTGCCTGCCGGACCACGGGTCTGAAATTTTGGCCATGGCGTATGTGAGCGGCTTGTGGTCCACATAAGCGGTGAAGCACCGTCCTTCCAGCCAGAACTGGAAATGACGAATAGCCAAATGCAGCGCCAACAGTTCTCTGTCAAACGCGCTGTATTTTCGTTCAGCCGCGCTTAAAGATTTGCTAAAGAAAGCCAAAGGCTGCCAAACTCCGGCTACCTGTTGCTCAATAACGGCCCCTATGGCTAAATCTGAAGCGTCTGTCGTCAGCGCGATACGTGCTGCAGGGTCTGGGTGGGCCAGGAGCGCAGCGTCAGCCAAGGCTTTTTTAACCTCTGTGAACGCGCGCTCCCGCTCCGGGGACCATTCGACCGCCTGGGTCGGTTTTTGTTTTTTGAGCGCGGCATATAACGGTTGCATGATTTGAGCTGCGTGGGGCAGGAATCGGTTATAAAAATTCACCATCCCCAAGAATTCCTGTAGTGATTTGACCGTTTGTGGACGGGGAAAATCCGCTACCGCGCGTACTTTCTCTGGTAACGGAACCGCTCCCTCCGGGGAGACGCGGTGACCCAAAAAATCAATCCGCTCAACGCCGAACTGGCACTTGGCTGGGTTAACTATTAAGCCGTGCTCTCCCAGCCTCCTAAAAACTGCTGTGAGGTGCGTTTCGTGTTCATCCTCTGAAGTACTCGCGACCAAAATGTCGTCGAGGTACACGAACACGAAACGGAGATCGCGTAACACGGCATCCATCATCCGCTGAAATGTTTGCGCCGCCCCTTTGAGACCAAACGGCATGCGTAAAAATTCGAAAAGTCCGAACGGGGTTATTACCGCTGTTTTAGGAATGTCCTCCGGTTGGACCGGGACTTGGTGATAGCCGCGAACTAGATCAATCTTTGAAAAAATGCGCGCCCCCGCCAGGTGCACCGAAAAATCCTGAATGTGCGGGATGGGATAACGATCGTGTGCCGTAGCGTTGTTTAGCCTGCGGTAATCCCCGCACGGTCTCCAGGAGCCATCGGCTTTCGGTACCATGTGCAGCGGCGAAGCCCACGGGCTCTTCGACCTACGAACGATGCCCAGCCTCTCCAGGCTGGCGAACTCCTCGCGCGCAATGGCGAGCTTAACTGCATCCAAGCGCCGAGCTTTTGCAAATACGGGAGGACCAGAAGTGGGGATAAAGTGTTTCACCCCGTGCTTCGCGACCGTCGCTGAAAAAGTGGGCACAGTGAGCGTTGGAAATTGGGTGAGGAGTGTGTGAAACTTACCACCTGCTGTAGCGACGTGGGTCTGTACTGGTGGCGGGGACACTCGAGCTGAACAGGGGAGAGAGTAAAAAGAGAGTGCATTTACCAGCCGTCTATTAGCAAGATCAACTAACAGATTGTGTGAACACAAAAAATCCGCGCCCAACATGTTGAAACTCACCGCCACTATCACAAAAGTCCATTCATATGTGCGGCCATGTAAGCATAAAGGCAAGGTCCTTCTCCCGTAGGTGTTGATGTTCGAGCCATTTGCCGCTGTAGCTCCGCTACCGTGGGGTCCAGCCACCCGGTCCGCGTATGTTGGGGTGATGAAGCTCACTTGTGCTCCGGTGTCGATGAGGAACTCTCGTCCGGAGCGCGCATCCGTGATGTAGAGCAGCTTGTTGCGTTCTCCGAGGGTCGAAGCTGCTAGCGACCCCCGGTCTTGCCGTTTCCCGAACTCCTGAAGATGCAGGGCGGCACACACCTGCGTGCCTTCTCTGCGAACCTCCGATGGTAAAAGCAGAGATCTTCTCCTCCGCTGTGTCGTGCCCGCGCTTCTGCCGCCGGGCTATTGGCTCCCCCTCGTCGCGGCCGTGTTGCCGCCGTCGTCGGCCAGTCTGGTTCTGCCGCCTCTGGCTCCCCGCTGTCTCGGGTCGCTGCTGTGGTTGCTTGCCCGCCGCAGGCGTCCAGGATCCCATCTGCCTCCTGGGCCAGCTCCCGGAACTCCTCCAGGGTGTGACACTTTTTGCCGGCCAGCGTGCTTCTCGCATGCGCCGGGAGGTTGGAGAGGAAGATGAACTGAAAAATGAAATCATCGTTGTCCAACCCTCTCAGCTGTATCATCTCCTCCATCAGGGCGCTCGGCCTGTGTCCACCTTGGTCTAGCAAAGACAGGATCCTCCTCGCCCTCACTTCAGCCGAGGGGGTGAAAAACTTGATGAGGGTGGATTTCAGCTTGCCGTACCTGTCGGTCGCGGGTGGCTGCTCCACCAAGCTTTGCACGCACCGAGCTGTGCTGTTGTCCAGTTTAGCGATGACATGGTGGAACTTAGTGTCATCCACCGTTACTCCTGCGAGCGCGAACTGCGACTCTGCTTGCAGAAACCACGACCGTGGGTTATCCTGCCAGAAATCAGGCAGCTTAACGGCCACTGCGCTCGCCAGCTCTGAGCGCTGTGAGTCCGGGACCCTGAGAATTTCTTCGTTCATTCTCAACGTCGTCAGTCACCAATGTGGGGAGACTTGAATAACGAAACCGAATTGTCTTTCATTCCAGTTTATTCAAGAAATCATTCCACTGTCTGCTCTCATTCTTGAGCAGCGAACAAAGAGAGTGAACACACCAAAGTTCTCTCATTTAAACATTCTGACATCAAACCATTTCCCTCGCGGGGGAAATCACACATCTCTCTCAAAATCTCTTTATTCACATTCATTAGCCTTTTATTTACATAACTCCCCCTTCTCTCTTCCCGAGCCTCAGTGGTCAGGAAGTCTTCTGTCCCCTGTCCTCCGCAGGGGGTCCAGGCTCTGTGGCTCCGCACCGCAGGGGGCTGGCTCTCCTTCATCGTGGTTAAATCACATATGCAGTGTCCAACATATACATGTCTCACAACACAGCCATAGGGGATACCATTTTGCAGGCTCCTGCTCTCCAGCCTTAACCCTGTTGGTCCAGACTGGAGCGCGCACACGTCCGCATTGCTACCCTGATCCGCTGCCATGGCTGCATAATCTATCCCCACGTGAACTGGGGCCGTGTGCGCTTCCGCGCTGCTATTTTGCTCTGCGGCTACGGTAGTATAATCTACCTCTGCGCGGACTGGTGCTGTTACCGCGCGCGAGAGAGGCAGTCTGCCACTACATTAAGTTTACCCGCTACGTGTTGAATATCAGTAGTAAATTCCGAAATTGCGGCCAGCTGCCTCTGCTGCCGGCCCGACCAAGGTTCCGAAATTTTGGCCATGGCAAAAGTGAGCGGTTTGTGGTCGACAAACGCAGTGAAATGCCGACCTTCTAGCCAGAATTGGAAGTGGCGAATGGCTAAGTGGAGTGCTAGCAGCTCTCTGTCAAACGCGCTGTATTTTCGCTCGGCTTCGCACAAGGATTTGCTGAAAAAGGCCAGCGGCTGCCAAACCCCGGCAACGTGCTACTCCACAACCGCCCCTATGGCCAAATCTGACGCATCAGTGGTGAGCGCTATGCGGGCCGTTGAGTCTGGATGAGCTAACAACGCAGCGTCTGCAAGGGCTTTTTTTTACCTCCGCGAATGTGCGCTCCCGCTCTGGGGACCATTCGATTGCATTGGAGGGTTTTTGCTTTTTAAGCGCGGCATATAGTGGTTGCATGAGCTGCGCTGCGTGGGGGAGGAAACGGTTATAAAAATTCACCATTCCTAAAAACTCAGAATCAGAATCAGAATCAGAATCAGCTTTATTGGCCAAGTATGCACAACACATACAAGGAATTTGACTTTGGCTAAAAACTTGCTCTCGTTGTTCAGGTGAAGGACTCCTGTACTCCTCCTGTCCAAACTCCTGTCCAAACTCCTGTAGTACTTTGACCGTTTGTGGCCGGGGAAAATCTGCCACTGCGCGCACTTTGTCCGGTAGCGGAACTGCCCCTTCTGGGGAGACGCGGTGCCCCAAAAAATCGATCTGCGCCACCCCAAACTGGCACTTAGCTGGATTGATTATTAACCCGTGCTCTCCCAACCTCCGAAAAACTGCTGTGAGGTGTTTTTCGTGTTCCTCTTCGGATGTGCTGGCTACCAAAATGTCGTCGAGGTAGACGAACACAAAATGGAGATCACGTAACACGGCATCCATCATGCGCTGGAAGGTTTGCGCGGCGCCTTTAAGGCCAAACGGCATGCGTAAAAACTCAAAAAGTCCAAACGGGGTTATCACCGCTGTTTTGGGAATGTCCTCAGCGTGCACTGGGACTTAATGATAGCCACGGACCAAGTCTATTTTAGAAAAAATGCGCGCCCCCACCAGATGTACAGAAAAATCCTGAATATGTGGAATTGGGTAGCGGTCATGCGCTGTGGCGTTGTTTAACCTGCGGAAGTCACCGCAAGGTCTCCACGAGCCGTCAGCTTTAGGGACCATGTGCAGTGGGGAAGCCCATGGGCTGTTTGAACGGCGGATGATGCCCAACCTTTCCAGGTTGGCGAACTCCTCGCGCGCTATGGACAGTTTAGCTGCATCCAAGCGCCGAGCTTTCGCAAAGACGGGGGGGCCAGTGGTAGTGATAAAGTGCTCCACCCCGTGTTTCGCAACTGTTGCCGAAAAGGTGGGAACTGTGAGTGCTGGAAACTGTGTGAGGAGTGCGTGAAACTTACCGCCTGCTGTGGCAACGTTGGTCTGTGCAGGTGGCGGGGACACTCGAGCTGCACAAGGAATGGAGTAAAAGGAGAGTGCATTAACCAGGCGTCTATTGGAAAGATCAACTAACAACCCATGTGAGCACAGAAAATCAGCACCTAACATGTTGAAACTCACCGCCGCTATAATAAAAGTCCATTCATAAGTGCGGCCGTGCAAGGACAGAAGCAGAGTCCTTTCACCGAAGGTCTTAATGCTCGAGCCGTTCGCCGCTGTTGCCCCGTCACCACGGGGGCCTGCCAGCCGGTCAGCGTAGATTGGGGTGATGAAACTCACTTGGGTGCCCGTGTCCACGAGGACGTGCCGCCCAGAGCGCGCATCCGTCAGTTAGAGCAGCTTGTTCCGCTCGCCGAGGGCCGCTGCTGCTAACGACTCCCGGTCCTGGCGTTTCCCGAGCTCTTGAACTGGCACGGCGGTACACACTTGTGCGCCCTCTTTGCGAAGCAACGATGGTAAAAGCAGAAGTCGTCTCCTCCGCTGTGTCGGGACTTTGCTGCTGCCATCGTTGGTGGGATCGCCTCTGGCCCACCGCTGCTCCCGGTCGCCGTGCCGAGATCTGCCGCTGCTGCGGTGGCCGCGTGCTCCTCGCTGGAGTCGAGGATCTGCTGCGCCTCCTGGGCCAGCGCGCGGAAGTCCCGCTGGGTCACAAAACGCGTGCCTGCCAGGATCGCCCTTGTCTGAGATGGAAGGGTTCTCAGGAAGATATGTGTGAAGAGGAAATCATCGTTGTCTGTGCCTCTCAGCTGCAGCATGTCTTCCATCAGGTCGACCGGTCTGCGTCCTCCCAAGTCGTGCAGAGCTAGGAGCCTCCTAGCCCTCTTCTTGGCCGAGGGCGTGAAACGCTGGATGAGGGCAGCTTTCAACCCGCTGTATTTGTCGCCAGCGGGCGGTTGCTGCACCAGGCTCCGCACGTGCCGAGCTGTGCAGTTGTCGAGTTTGGCGATGACGTGGTAGAATTTCGTGTCATCTGCTGTTATTCCCCCGATTGCGAACTGGGCTTCGGCCAGGAGGAACCACAAGTCCGGGTTGTCCTGCCAGAACTCTGGTAGCTTGACTGAGACCGCGCTTGCTCGAGTGGTCTCTGACGAGTCCGGCTCGGGAGAACTGTCTCTGCCCATTGTATGTCGTAAGGTCACCAATGTGGAGAGTGTGAAATGAAGAGGCTGAATTTATTTCTCAATTCAGGTTTATTGACGATCTCACATCTCCAACCATCTCTCAAACAGAAAAAGAGGGCGAACTCCCCCAAACCCCCACTTTTATACCTGGGACATCAAAGAACAGAATCACATTGTCATCAAACCCTCCATCGACAATAACTCTCCCCCAGGTCCCTTCTTCCTCCACCTGACCCCAGGAGGTCAGGAAGTCCTTTCAGAGTCCTCACCAAAGGCACCTCCACCTCCTACTGTTATCCCCAGGAGGTCCAGACATATTGTTCCTTCAAAGACGTGAGGTTGCAAAATACACATGCAGTCTTAAGCATCTCAATCAATGTGCTATACATATTATCCAAAATGTGTGTGCCACAATGCGGCTATTTTTCCCATATCATGCAGTTTCAGTCAGAATCGCGGTCGCCATGACCGATCATGGCGGCGACCACATTGGTGCTGTGAGCTCAAAGCGGAAAAAGGAAGAATAATAATGAGGATTTCTTCTTCTTTGCTGTATTCCATGTCAGCCATGATTCCTCTGGTGCATGTCTGCCACCTTCTGAACTGTCAGATCAATACAGATCAGTACAAATTCTCAGTATAACGGGGGACGTCAGTAAGTTGACCGGTGCAGCTGCTGTGCTGTGCCACTGGGGGCGTGCGGCCCATCCATACAATGTGGACAGTGAAAGGGTTAAAGCCAGAGGAAACACTGCTACAGTTAATTTGCTGATCCAAGACAGTTAAAGAGGACATTACTGGGGGAAGAGAAGGACAAAAAACTGCTTGAGAGCATACAGTCAAATGAAAAAACAAAAAAAGAAAACTATTCCAAGGTTTTATATGTTGTAGTAGCCATTGCTATATTTCTGGAATAAAGGCAGAGAGCATCAACTGATGCTTCACGGTTTCTTTAATGTTGTCTCTTCAACTTTGAAGGGGCTATAAAGACAGTGCAACTGTTAAAAAGGGAAAATATGTAAAATATAAAGTAATTATTAATGTTGTGGAGATGTGTGGAAAGGATGAGGCTGAGTTATTTCTCAAGTTCCATTTTATTCTCAACACACTCTCCAACATACAAATCAGAAAAGAGGCAGAACCCCCAAACTCTGCCAGTTTTATACCCTTGACATCAAAGCACAAAATTCCATTGTCTTTAAATCCCAAACACAGTGCATCCCCCCTGCAGTTCCTAATTCTTCCACCCAAACCCCGGTGGTCAGGAAATCCTTCATGTCCATCTCTTTGCATATCCAAAGGTCAACACTCACATCCTCCTCATCTCCCTAGGAGGTCCAGACCTTTTGTTCCTCTTCAGACGTGAAGCCAAAGTAAGCCCACAGGAATATACAAGAGAGCATATGAACAGTCATATACATGTGAGCCCGTGAAACTACATATGTGCACCACAATGTCACATTAAACATTTTTGTCTCTTGAACTATATATGCAGCTAGATTTAAAGACACTCATTAAAAACATTTAATATTTATTCTCTATAAAAATACCAAACAGAAATTACACCAAATCACCCATTTAAAATGTGCCTACAAAGGTGAGTAAAGTACAATCAAGTCCATATCATAACCACAAAATATCCAAACAAACTGAAACATCCAAAGCTAACTCAAAAACAGAAAAGCACCTCAAAATACAACCAAAGCAGACCCAGTTAACACACAAATAAAGGTTATCTCTCTATATATACAGTTAATAGACACTACAGGCCATAATAAAAACATTTCAAACAAACAACTGGGTAAGTCAGCCTACATACATCATTTTGCTAACCAAGGGTACAAAAAAAAAAGTTTTCCCAAGCAGGCTTTCCCTCTCGGATCACTTGTTTTCAGAAACTACCTAGTGTCTTCCTCTCAGCTCTGTGTGTATGTCTCACTAGTTGTTTACCACATCAACTGAAGCTGCAGGTGTGTCAACAATTTTGGATCAGTTAACATAAGTTTCCTACTCACCACTGCATGGGCAGTAGGTTCAGTGAATGTCTGCTACATGGTGGAAACCATGGGCAACTACAGGCTTTGCTAGCTGAGCTGCCCAAACAAAAAATAAAAACTAACTAGCTCATTCTGCCCTAATAATGACCCTGATACTGCTCAGATGTCCAGACTTTTAACTTTGACCTCTAACACAAGCTTGATGCACACCTACTTGAGGATCATTGTGCACAAGTTTGGAAGACATTAGGGGAATTGCCTAGGAGGAGTATTGATTTTTCTGAAATCACATAAGTGCCCAGATCTCCTGATCACACCTGAAGATTGTGTGAGTTTGGTGAGCATTGGGGAAATTGCCTAGGAGTAGTAGGGATTCCTGTGAAATGTGGCTGGACATCATGCCATCTTATGAGCTTCTTTCAGCTTGGCTGGAATGAGCTAAAAACCAAATGCAAAGAAATACAAAAATAAACCACTCAAAAAAAATCTTATGAATTTTATGGTTATTTGCACATGGTCTAGTCCTTACCAGGTTGTAAAATGAGGTAAATACAACCTTAGATAAACACCACCACATGACATATTAAACAGTGTCATCTACTGTATTGAAAAATTAAAAATGCAAAAGCAGTGTGCGGAAAAACCTATCCCAACCCACAATTCAAGAATATCTAGAAGTACCTTTAGTAGCAATAACTTCCTTACCTCAAACCTTACTCATCCGTTCTTCAAGTTAGTTGTTTATTCAAGCAATAACTGAATACAATAGACTGAAGCTTGGTAGGTATCAATAATAGTAACTGCTGGATTCAAAGTCTTAACTGCAAAAAATCTGAAATGTGAAAACGTTTTACATAGAATGACTGTCAGTGTTACAATAGTGACACATTCCTGCCTCTGCTCTTACAGTTTACAGACATGGTCATGAATTGCTTAAGAATGATTGTCTCATTTGTTTATTTTAATAAAAATACCATTGTACCTTTAGTTTACAAGGAAATATTGGAAATAGGTTTACACCCATTTATAATTATTCAGTTTCTATGAACGGGGCGGTAAAGCTTTTATTTTAAAGTATAAGGAAGCAGCTTGTTTAAAACACTGGCTTGTGGGAAGAAAGTTAAGTTTACAAGATTTTGGACACAAAGGGCATGTACTTAATATGTTAAAATGAGTTTAAGTAAACACGTAAAATATTCAGTTTGAAAGACATCTGTCTGGCAACATTTTTTGAAGCTTCTGCCTGTTCATAAACTAAGAAGAAAGAGAAATTACCTTTAGTTGTCTCTGATTCTGAACAGACTTGAACAGCCAGTGGTTCTTCATCATCTGATCTTCCTATTAAAACACAAGCAAAACTCAGAAGACCTAATGAAAGCAACTTAAAGAAAATGCACCAGGTATAGTGAATGGAAATTACAGAAGCCAAGTAAAAGGCACATGTATAAAGGATAGCAATGAGACAGGACAATCTGTGCAATTTATAGGTTAGAATTTTATCAGAAATTTACCATCTCATTTTCTCTCCATTTATTAAAAATAGTGTTACCTGTGGTTGAAAGTAGGTCTTTGTTTCATCCAACTTGTGGGGGTCATTTCTTAGTTATCCCAGATTCATCTAAACATAGCAGGCCTCTTTTAGTAAACAAGTATTCAAAGATATCTGTCTACAGGTAGCTACAAGCTTCTTTAAATAATTCCAAGTTTAACAATTAAACCCTGGCATATATCTTAATAGAGCTAAGTCAGAAGCTGCTGACATTGCAGTCATCCAGTTTGCTCCACTGGTTTGGCCCTTTTAGCAACACTTTCCTTTTAAGGTATACAATTGTTATATAGTGCCATGCACTAATACTAAGTTGAATGAAGAATGTCACTTGTTCTTCCGTGGGCGCAGAGTGATATGTACAGAAGTGGAGCTCCTCGCATGTCTGGACGGTTGTTAATAAATG
This sequence comes from Pholidichthys leucotaenia, assembly GCA_020510985.1. Taxonomy (NCBI): domain Eukaryota; kingdom Metazoa; phylum Chordata; class Actinopteri; order Cichliformes; family Pholidichthyidae; genus Pholidichthys; species Pholidichthys leucotaenia. Next base: position 136,924,401 of record CM035839.1, on the reverse strand, counting down.
TAAAATCTCTGAGTGATGCTTAGCGCATTCATAACAAATAACAAGAGCTACAACATGGTGTCAGAAGTCGGTCCAGTTATCCAACATGCTGCAGTGAGTGAGCACCGGAGTTCAACTATGTGAAAAATCAGGCTAACGGGTGCTACCGTGACTGAGACACTAGAAGATGGATCAGTTCAAGCTACCATCACCGTTGGTGCTAGCAGGTAATATTGGAGAAAACTGGCAAAGATGGGAACAGCGCTTCCAGATTTATATGACTGCTAGTGGTGTGGAGAAAAATGAAGAAAAGGTTAAAGTAGCCATTCTTCTGCATGTACTAGGAGAAGCGGCTCTTGAAGTGTACAACACACTGAATATTCACCACGGGGAGGAGCTGACTACAAATGATATTCGAGCAGCTTTTAGAGTCTATTGTCAGCCTAAAAAGAATACAGTATTTGAGAGGCATCAGTTCTGGGCTCACCCAACAGTAGAATCTATTACAATTGAAAAGTATGTGACAGAACTCAGACAGAAAAATAGACTGTGAATTTGGAGCATCAGAAAACGGCATGATCAGAGACAAAATTGTGTTTAGCATAAATGATCCGCGCCTGAAAAAGAGACTTTTAAGAGAACCAAATCTCACAGTTTCAGATTCTGCATCAAATATTGAATATTTGATATATATATATATATATATATATATATGAAAGATTAAGATTTTTTTTCCACAATATTTTTTATTGAACCTTTTATTTTTTACAAACATGGTACAAACAATCAAACACTAACACTAAAGTAATTTAAAAATAAGAAAAAACACTAACTACAAAAAAAAGTACTAAAAACACCAACAACCACTAACAAAGGCAAGTCATCAACAATGCTCCTCTGTTTAGTCTAGGTAATCCATTACATAAGTATACATATTATACATTCACCAGTTTGGAATTTACAAGGTCCACACACATCATTCACCTTCTTCTTCAGAAGTTATGTTTAATTTCTTTACATAATCAATGAAAGGTCTCCATATATTCTCAAACACATTTTCCTTTGATTTCAGTATGTATGTTATTCTTTCTAGTGGAAGGTTTGTTAACATCGGTCTTAACCACTGAGTCACATCTGGTCTATGAGTCTTTTTCCACAGTAGTGCAATACATTTTTTGGCATTAAGCAAACTGAGGTCTATGAATGCTCTTTCACTCTTATTAAAGTTATGCTTTTCTGGATACAGACCCAACAAAAACAGTTTAGGGTTCAATGTGAATTGTTTTAAGATTATTTTTTCAATTGTTACCCTCACCTCTTCCCAAAACATTCTGATTTTTCTACATTCCCATAAACAGTGAAATAGGGTTCCTTTACTTTCCATACATTTTGTGCATGTATCTGGTATGTTTTTGTTATATCTATTTAACTCCACTGGTGTAACATACATCCGCATTAACCATTTAAAATGTATCAATTTAAGACGTACATTTATGTCACATGGGATGAGACGCCGGGTCTTGGCGCTCAGCCCATGTCCCTTCTCATCCCTGCCTCTCATTGGGCAGCGTCTCAGCTGGCTCCCAGCTGTCAGTGTTACGGGACAGCTGGGGCCAATTAATCCTCATCAGCTGGGGCGCTGCTAATGAGGATAAAAAGGAGCAGCCTCGATCACTCGGGGCTGCGACATAAGCACTGCTAGGCTGGAGCCCCTTCGTCCGGTGCCAGCCCTTGACTCATCTTGCAGCATTACTCGTAAGTGTTTTCCCGTAAGGAGTAATTGTGCCTCTGTACCCCCATGTCCGGTGCTAGCTCTCTACTCGCCTTACCGTATCACTTGGGAGCGTCACCCTGTAGAGTGTCTGTGTATTGGAGTCCTATGCCGGTGCCAGCTCTCTGGCTGCTTAACCTGCGAGTGTTACCCGCTGTGAGTTCTCATGCTGTTACCCCTACGCCCGGTGCCAACTGTTAACTCTGTTGCTGTACTGCTCGTGAGTGTTACTTTGTATGAGCATCTGTGCTTTCCTCATCCCTTACCCCTGTCATCAATAAACATCACAACTCACTGGCTCGCCCTTGGCTCTCACTGTGTGGCTCCCCAGAGCCACACGTAACAATTTATTGATTTGGTTTGAGCTTCTGTACAAGCCAATTCCCATTGTTCCTCTGAAATTTCAATCTGCAGGTCTTCTTTCCAATAATTCAATCTTTTCTGTGAGTTTTCACTTGAGAATAGTGTCAATGAGTTATAAAACTCTGAAATAATACCCTTTCTCTTACTATCTTTCGTCAAAATTTTTTCCAAGGATGAATAAGTAGGTCGGGTGAGAGCATTATTTTGATTTGATCGAATAAAATTCCTAAGCTGAAGATATTTAAAAAAATGTGTTCTATTAAGAATGAATTTGATCCTCAGTTCTTCAAAAGACATTATGTTATCTGAGTGTGACAAATATAAGCCTTGAATCTTTATGAATAAGGGAAGAGGTAAAGGTAAATTGTATGATTCCATTTCAGTCCAGTGAGGGAGATCATTTGATGAAAAATAATATGTCATAGACCTCAGTTGTGCTGACCAGTAATACAACATAAAGTTTGGACATTTCAGACCTCCACGATCAAATGGTAAATATAGTAAGGACAGACGTAATCTAGCCTTCCTATTGTTCCATATAAATTCCACTAACTTTTTTAAATTCTTGAGAATAGATCTGAAGGTGGTGGTAAAGGAATGTATTGAAATAAATAAATAAAGTATTTTGGGTAAGATATTGCTTTTAAGTATATTTATTCTCCTGATCATCGACATTGGTAGTAACTCATTAATATCTGTCATTAAGGCTTCTTAGTTGGCACTGGCGACTGATTCTAGCTTAGGCAAAATTTGAATTCCTAAATATTTAAACTGATTTACAACATTGAATTGATTTACCTCAGGCGCTGGGTGATTTCTCTGGGTCTCATTTAGCATTAATATTGAAGATTTAGTTTTATTTATTTTATATCCTGATATTTCCCCAAAGTTCTTTATTAAATTTAACAAGGTCGGAATTGATTTTTTAAAATTCTACATTGTGGCAACCTGGGGAGAGCCTAATTGTATACCATCTTAGACAGGAACAAAGGACAAGAAGATCATCTTTTGTGTGTGAGAAGATTCTAGATGCCCTAGTAAGATAACAGGGAGGTGTTAAGGATGAGTGGGTTGATTGCGATTGGACGAGAAGATCATCTTTTGTGTGTGAGAAGATTCTAGAAGATTCTAGAAGAATGTCATGGTATTTAAGAGAAGAGCTTCTACATGAATGCCATTCTGTCTATGCTTGATGTGAGAGATGTGTAATAAATCGGCTGAAGCAAATCTGCCTCTTCATTTACACGCTCCACACCGGTGACCCAAGACGTATCATGGAACATGAATCAAGATCCCCGGAGCCGACCTCGACGGGAACCTCCAGCCACGCATGTGCTGTTGCAATCAAGCTACCGGATTTCTGGCAGCACAACCCGCGCTCCTGGTTCCACATCATCGAGGCGCAGTTTGCCCTCCGGGGGACATCGGCAGATGACACCAAGTTCCACTATGTGGTTGCAGCGCTCGATGCCCGCATGGCTCAGCACGTAGAGAGCCTGCTCGATCAGCCACCAACCGACAGCAAGTACGAGGCGCTGAAGGCTGCGCTCATCCAGCGCTACACACTCTCAGAGGGTGAGAGAGCAGAGAGACTTCTGACGCGGACCGAGTTGGGAGATGGGTTGGCCATAGACCTAATGGAGAAGATGCTGAGGTTAAAGGGCACGGACGACGACCATTTTCTGTTTACCCACCTCTTCCTCCGGAACCTTCCGACAGCGGCGAGAGCGATCCTGGCCAATTCGCCGTTGCCGGCCGAGCGGGACTATCGTGCGCTAGCCCGGGAAGCAGACTGGATCACCATCGCCACCAGGGTGTTTACGACCATCGCGGCAGCGACGGAGCTCGGCGCAATGACCAGAGGAGGCGAGGAGCCACCGACGGCAGCAGCAGCGGGGGCCAAGGAGCGCCAGAGAGACACGCTCTGTTCCTACCACCGCCGCTTCGGAGAGAACACACGCAGATGTATGCCACCGTGCCAATTCCAGCGCTCGGGAAAATGCCAAGGCCGAGGGTCAGTAGCAGCGGCGACCCTCGGGGAGGAGAACAAGCTGCTCTACCTGACGGACACACGCTCGGGGAGGCATTTCCTCGTGGACACCGGCGCCCAGAAGAGTTTCATCCGGCCGACCTACGCTGACCGGCTGGCAGGATCTAGCAGCCCCGAGATGGCAGCAGCGAATGGCTCAGAGATTAAGACCTTTGGTGAGAAGACTCTACTCTTGTCTCTACACGGCCGTACATATGAGTGGACTTTTGTCATAGCAGCATTGGATTATCATATACTGGGGGCTGATTTTCTGTGTGCACATAATTTACTGGTTGATCTTGCTAACAGGCGCCTAGTTAATGCACTGTCTTTCAACTCTCTCCCCTGTATAGCTCGAGTGACCCGGCCGACAGCACAAGCCAACGTCACAGCAGCAGGCGGCAAGTTCCACACACTGCTCACCCAGTTCCCAGCACTCACAGTCCCGACGTTTTCGGCAGCCATCGCTAAACACGTGGTGGAGCACTTTATCACCACCACCGGGCCGCCCGTTTTTGCATGACCTCGGCACTTGGACGCAGCTAAACTGGCCATAGAGCGCGAGGAGTTCGCCACTCTGGAAAGGTTGGGCATCATCAGGCGCTCAAACAGCCCATGGGCTTCCCCGCTACACATGGTCCCTAAAGCTGAGGGCTCGTGGCGACCGTGCAGGGATTTCCGCAGGTTGAACAACGCCACAGTGCACGATCGCTACCCAATTCCCCACATACAGGATTCTTCCGTTCACCTCGCCGGGGCGCGCATTTTTTCCAAGATAGATCTGGTCTGCGGTTACCACCAAGTCCCAGTGCGCACTGAGGACATACCCAAAACAGCAGTAACGAGTTTTTGCGCATGCCATTTGGGCTTAAAGGGGCTGCGCAGAAGTTCCAACGCATGATGGATGCAGTGCTGCGCGATCTCCCTTTCGTGTTCGTCTACCTGGACGATATCTTAGTAGCCAGCGCGTCCGAAGACGAACATGAAACCCACCTCACGACAGTTTTCCAGAGGTTGGAAGAGCACGGGTTAATAATCAACCCAGCGAAATGTCAGTTCGGGGTGACGGGGATTGATTTTTTTGGGCACCGCGTCTCTCCCGATGGAGCGGTCCTGCTGCCTCACAAAGTGCGCGCAGTAGCAGATTTTCCCCGGCCGCAAATGGTCAGGGCGCTACAAGAATTTTTGGGAATGGTGAACTTTTATAACCGTTTCCTTCCCCACGCAGCGCAGCTCATGCAACCACTGTATGCCGCGCTCAAAAAACAGAAACCCGCGGATAAGGTTGAATGGACCCCAGAGCGAGAGCGGGCGTTCTCGGAAGTCAAAGTAGCCCTGGCAAACGCCGCATTGCTGGCACATCCAGACCCAACGACCCGCATAGCGCTCACCACTGACGCTTCAGATGTGGCCGTGGAGCAGCGCGTAGCCGGGGCTTGGCAGCCGCTCGCCTTTTTCAGCAGGACTTTGCGCGACAGTGAACATAAATACAGCGCGTTCGACAGGGAGTTGCTGGCTCTCCACCTGGCCATTCGCCACTTCCAGTTCTGGCTGGAACGGTGCAGTTTTACCGCGTTCGTTGACCACAAGCCGCTAACATTTGCAATGGCCAAGGTTTCAGAACCGTGGTCGGGCCGGCAGCAGAGACAGCTGGCTGCAATCTCAGAGTTTACTACCGATATTCAGCATGTCTCGGGTAAACTGAATGTAGTGGCAGACTGCGGCCCCGGTCGGCGTGGGGATAGATTACGCAGCCATGGCCGCGGAGCAGGTTAGTGACGCGGACGTGCGCGCGCTCCAGTCTGGACCAACAGGGTTAAGGCTGGAGAGCAGGGTGCTGCAAGACGGCATGCCCCCCCTAATCTGCGATGTCTCCACGGGGCGCCCGCGTCCTGTGGTCCCGGCCGTGTGGCGCTGCCGCGTGTTTGACTCGATTCATTCTTTGGCGCACCCGGGAGTGCACGCGTTGGTCAAAATGGTAGGGGAGAAATTCGTGTGGCCGAGCCTTCGCAAACAAGTGAAAGAGTGGGCGGCATGCATGGCGTGCCAACGAGCCAAAGTACACAGACACACGAAGGCTCCCTTGGAGCCGTTTCGCATCCCGGCTAAGAGGTTCGACCATGTTCACGTGGACCTCGTGGGCCCCCTCCCGCCATCACAAGGGTGCATGCACCTTCTGACAATGGTGGATCGCACCACGCGCTGGCCGGAAGTGGTTTCACTGGCGGCAACCACAGCCGAGGAGGTGGCGCGCGCATTTTTAACAGCATGGGTGGCGCGTTTTGGAGTCCCGTCGGATATTACATCCGACAGAGGCCCTCAACTTGTTTCCGAACTCTGGTCAACAATGGCCCGCAGCCTGGGCGTCACAATTCACCGCACAACCCCGTACAATCCACAGGCTAATGGGTTATTCAAACGTTTTCATAGATCATTGAAAGCAGCTCTCAGGGCTTCACTGACGGATGCAAATTGGGTAGACAAGCTACCGTGGGTTTTATTGGGGTTACGTTCTGCGCCTAAAGAGGATCTGGAAGCTTCCCCGGCTGAACTCGTTTTTGCGCAACCACTTCGGCTGCCCGGGGAGTTTCTTCCAGATAATCCCGCGCCGGGCAGCTCCCCAGCTCAGCTGTTGCAGCGTAGCATAGACACAAGCACGCTGCCGGGCCCTGCCCACCACAGTTTTCCGCGCGTTTTTGTGCCTAAAACTTTGAAAAACGCGGAGTTCGTTTTTGTCAGACACGACGCCCATCGCCCTCCACTGCGCCCACCTTATGATGGACCGTTCAGAGTGCTGGAAACAGGGGACAAGCATTTTTTGCTAGATTTGGGGGGTAGGAGGGAAAAGATTGGCATAGACAGACTCAAACCCGCTTTCGTGGTGGCGGACGAGCAAGTGCTGTTGGCAAGGGCCCCTCGGCGTGGAAGATCCCCACGGGGAGCTTCCCAGAGAAAAGATTCCCCAGAGCACCCACACAGACAGACTTTTACCCCTCAAACATCAACCCCCCAGCATGACAGCGCCGCGGAGGTGATGAATCCTGGTTACAGCAGATACGGGACAAGACTGAAGCCCAAGCAGCATGTGGATTGATGTTTAATGATTCTACCACAGCATACGGACTGTTATTCTATTGTTCTATCCAAGACGCTCGGGGGGGGGGGGGTCGTATGGTGGCACATGGGGAGTGCATAATTGTATAACATCTTAGACAAGAACAAAGAGCAGAGGTTCCCTGGGAGATAACAGGGAGGTGTGAAGGATGAATCCAGTGTGACCTTTTGTGTGTTAGAAACTTCTAGAGGAATGATAAAGGATTAAGGAAGTGAATGCAATGTGACCTTTTGTGTGTTAGAAGCTTCTAGAGGAATGCCATGCTATTTAAGAGAAGAGTCTCTGCTGAGTTGTCATTCTGTCTATGCTTCTTGTGTGAGATGTGTAATAAACTGTCTGAGCCAAATCCGCCTCGTTATTTACACGTTTCACAACATAAACAAAATTATGTCATCGGCATACAGGGAGATTTTATGTTCTGTTGGTCCTACTTTAATTCCATATATTTGTGGATGTAAACGTACTGCCATCGCTAAAGGTTCAATTGCCATAGTAAACAGTAAAGGTGAAAGTGGACAGCCTTGTCGACATCCTCTTTTGATTTTTATTGATTTTGAGATATTGCTGTTTGTTAGGATTTCTGCTGTAGCATTATTGTATATTATCTGGACCCATTTTATGAAATTATTTCCAAGTCCAAACCTTTGTAGGACTTCAAAAAGATAGGGCCATTCGACCCTATCAAAGGCCTTTTCGGCGTCCAATGATAGGAGAGCTGTATCCGGTGCTTCTTTATTGGAATAAATAATATTAAATAGTCTTCTTACATTATGGAAGCCTTGTCTTCCCATTATAAAGCCATTCTGATCTCTGTTAATAATATTTGGTAATATTTCTTGTAGTCGTTTTGCTAAAATTTTACAGATTATTTTAAGATCAGCATTTAATAGGCTTATTGGTCTCATGTTTTCACATTTATTAGGGGGGTTTACCTGGTTTTGGCAACAGTATAATTAAGGCATTATTCATGTATAGTGGTAAATTACCATTTTGAAATGCTTCTAAAACCATTTCCAAAAGTGGTTTTATTAATTTATTCTTAAATTTTTTATAGAGGTCAACTGGAAGACCATCTGGTCCTGCTCTTTTTCCTGATTTAATATTATCAATGGCTTGCCTAACTTCTTCTTGACTAATTTTAGACTCCAGTATCTGTCACGCCGCGCCGCTCATCAGCGGCGCCAGCTGCACGCACACCTGCACATCATCAGCGGCGAGGGATTTAAGCCGCCTCACCCTGGGCTTCGGCCTGAAGCCGTCAGACTTCACTACGGATTGCTGTGAGTTCCCTCTCATTCTCAGCAAACATTGCAGTAAGAAGATCTTACCTTTTTCTTCTCCAAGTCTGCTCCCCTGTGCACAGGTGGATTTCCCGGCGGCGGACTATTCCTCTCCGTCGCCTGTTCCTCGCTGCTGCACCGGACTCTCCAGGTGGCTGTCTACCGGACCTCGTTCCTTGCTGTGCCAGTCATCCGCCCTTTCCAAGTAAGCTCCTTCCCCACTTGTATATCTCCTGTGTTGGTGTGTGCCGGTCACCCTTCTCCCTGTGCTTTTCCCATAGGGTTGTCCGGCTGTACGGTCTCCTGCCTCTGTGCCCGAAGCAGACGCCGCCACCAACACATTCACATCTCGCAGACACACATTCATACACCCTTGTTGTCAATAAAGCTATTTGAGCTACTCTGAGCCTGTGTGTGTGCGTCTCCTGAGCCGTGCATTATGTCAGTACGGCTTCAGCAGAGCGGCTCGGCAGACGGCGGGCTTGCACACCGGCTTACCACTCTCGAGGCTCGAGTGGACCAAATAGCTTATCAGCAACAGGTGATACTCAATCAATTGATAACTATAACTAACCGATTGGACCGCTTGGACCCCCAACAGCCGTTCCCCCCGGCTCGTCAGGGTGGCGCGGCTCCTGCTGCTCCAGCAGCCGTCCAGCAGGCTCCGGGAGCACCGACTCGACTCACACCCATTCCAACGCTCGCCCGCTTTAGCGGTAAGCTCGGCGGAGCGCAGGGGCTCATAATGCAGTGTGAGTCCGTGTTCCACCGTGTGCCCGGAGACTTTCCCTCAGATCATAGCCGAATTGGTTATATCGGGAATCTCCTAGAGGGGCGAGCATTAACCTGGACTTACGCCGTAATGGTGAGGCCCAGTTATGCCACCCTCACGTATGACCAATTCGTGAGACGCTTCCTGGAGGTCTTTGACCACTCTCGTACCGAGACGGTCCAGGTCGATCGGCTTCTCAGCCTCCAGCAGGGAAGCCGGTTGGCAGCGGACTATGCGGTCGACTTCCGGGTAGTGGCGGAGGAATTGGGCTGGGAGGAACGCTCCCTCTGTGGCCTTTTCCTCCGCAGTCTCAACGATGATCTGAGGGGTGAACTGGCTGGATGGGATATCCCGGAGACTCTAGCGGAGCTAACGTCTCTTGCCATCAGTTTGGATAACAGGCTGCGCGAGCGGTCCTCGGGGCGGAAGTCGTCTTCTTCTCGCCCTCGTGGAGCCTCGTCGCGCCCGTTCCAAGCTCGCCCCCTGGCGACGCCGCCACCATCGCGCCCCGAGGAGTCGGAGCCGATGATGACGGGCTGGACAAAGCTCTCCCCAGCGGAGAGACAACGCCGCCGTGAGTTGAATCTCTGCATGTATTGCGGAGATAATCAACACACGGTAGAGCTTTGTCCACAGAAGCCAAACGGCGGGGTCCGCGAGTCACTGTAGGGGGCCTCGCGGACGTCAATCGGTTAAGTCCCCTCACCCAATTGAAGCTGCCCGTCCGATTTTGTCACAACTCCACTGGGCATCTCACTCACGCACTGGTGGATTCGGGCGCGGAGGGCAGTTTTATTTCACAAAGCCTGGCAACCCGATTGGGCATCCACTGCCAGGCATTAAAAACCCCTATCTCCCTGGTCAACCTCTCCCGTGTCTCCCTGGGGAGAGTAACACACCAGACCGTCCCCATTCCGGTTATCATCTCTGGAAACCACCGGGAGGAGATAACCTTCTACGTCCTGCCCAACTCTGTGTCGCCCGTCATCCTGGGGTATCCCTGGCTACGCTTCCACAACCCCGTTTTGGATTGGAAGTCCACCGGGGTGTCGGCATGGAGCACATTCTGCATGAGCACCTGTCTACAGTCCGCTGCCTGCTCTCCATCCTCTCCTCCTACACCTACGGACGCAGCGCCCCCGGACCTGTCCCTGGTGCCATTGGAATTTCACGACCTGGGTATGGTATTCAGCAAGTCCAAGGCGATGTCTCTTCCTCCTCATAGGCCCTATGACTGTGCAATTAACCTCCGCCAGGGGGCACCCTTACCCTCTGGGCGACTCTACAGCCTGTCAGCGCCGGAGAAGGAGACCATGAACGCTTACCTCAAGGAGTCGCTGAGTGCTGGGATAATCTGCCCATCGTCATCACCTGTGGGGGCAGGATTCTTCTTTGTGGGTAAGAAGGACGGGTCCCTCCGTCCTTGCATCGACTATCGCGCCCTAAACGACATTACGGAGAAGGATCGCTACACCCTGCCCCTCATGGACACCGCCTTCCACTCCCTCCAGGGGGTGACTTGGTTCACCAAGCTGGATCTACGCAGCGCATACCACCTCGTCCGGATCCGGGAGGGAGATGAGTGGAAGACAGCCTTCCGTACCCCGAACGGCCACTTCGAGTACCTGGTGATACCGTTCGGGTTGACCAACGCTCCAGCCGTCTTTCAGCGCCTTATCAACGACGTCCTCCGGGATTTCATTGGCCTTTTTGTGTTCGTCTACCTGGATGACATTCTCATCTTCTCCAAATCCAGGGACGAGCACCGGGTCCACGTGAGGCGGGTCCTCCAAAGACTGCTGGAGAACCGGTTGTATGTGAAGGCCGAAAAGTGCGAGTTCTACGCGAAGACAACATCCTTCCTCGGGTTCATCATCTCCCACGACCAGGTGCTTCCGGACCCAGAGAAGGTGAAGGCGGTGGTGGAATGGCCCACACCTGCATCAAGAAAACAGGTGCAGCAGTTCGTCGGGTTTGCAAATTTCTACCGCCGCTTTGTCCCAAATTTTGGCACCATCGTCGGCCCGCTGACCCGCCTCACGTCCCCTAAGGTCCCGTTCCGGTGGACCGAAGAGGCCGCGGCTGCCTTTCAGGCGCTGAAGGCGGAGTTCTCTTCCTCCCGGGTCCTTAGCCAAGTCAACCCTGAGCTGCAGTGCATCGTGGAAGTGGACGCTTCGGACACAGGAGTGGGGGCGGTTCTATCCCAGCGGTCGCCAGATGACGGAACCAAGCGGCCCTGCGCCTTCTTCTCCCGGCGCTTGTCCCCAGCGGAACGGAATTACGACGTGGGGGACAGAGAGCTCCTCGCCATCAAGCTCGCGCTACAGGAGTGGCGTCACTGGCTAGAGGGGGCGAACCTGCCATTCGTGGTCCTGACGGACCACAAGAACTTGGAGTACCTAAGATCTGCCAAGCGCCTGAACGCCCGCCACGCGCGCTGGTCCTTGTTCTTTGCCAGGTTCCAATTCACCATCACCTTCAGGCCTGGCTCCAAGAACGGCTTGCCCGACGCCCTCTCTAGGCAATTCGCCCCTGAGGAGTCGGAGGACACGGTCCACACCATCCTACCCAGGTCGTGCGTCGTGGGAGCCGTCACCTGGGACATAGAAAGCAAGATCCGGAAGGCGCAGGAAGTGGAACCTGACCCTGGCGGCGGACCGGAAGGGAGGATGTTCGTGCCATCCACGGTTCGGGGGGAGGTAATCCACTGGTTGCACACATCCAAGCTCACCTGCCACCCTGGCTCCTCCCGGATGATTGACCTCCTCCAGCGGTCCTTCTGGTGGGCGGGCCTGCGGAGGGACGCTGCCCGCTACGCCCGGGCCTGCCCAGTGTGTGCCACCAGCAAATCAGGTAATGCCCCTCCAGCGGGTTTGCTCCAGCCTCTGCCCGTCCCTGGCAGGCCCTGGTTGCATATCGCCCTGGATTTCGTCACCGGACTCCCAGTCTCTAACACCTTCGACACCGTCCTGACCATCGTGGACCGCTTCTCCAAGGCGGCACACTTCGTCCCCCTACGAGGTCTCCCAACTGCCCTGGAGACAGCGGACCTCCTAATCCAGCACGTGGTCAGGCTGCATGGGATTCCGGTGGACGTGGTCTCGGACCGGGGGCCCCAATTTTCTTCAGAGGTTTGGAGGTCGTTCTGCAACGCCCTGGGAGCCAAGGTGAGCCTCTCCTCCGGCCATCACCCCCAAACCAACGGGCAGTGTGAGCGGACCAACCAGGAGCTGGAGGCTGTGCTCCGCTGCATCACGGCGTCCAAACCAACGTCCTGGAGTAACCACCTCGCCTGGGTTGAATACGCCCACAACACCGCTCGCTCTTCTGCTACAGGGATGTCCCCCTTTAAGGCGTCCCTGGGTTACGACCCCCCGCTGTTCCCGGCGCAGGAGAGTGAGGTAACTGTCCCCTCAGTATGGGCGCATCTCAGGCAGTTCCGCTCCATCTGGGCGTCAGCGCGCAATGCGCTTTTACGCACGGCGGAGCGCAACAGAGCTGTGGCGGACCGGCACAGAAGACCTGCCCCGGCGTACAGAGTTGGTCAGCAAGTCTACGTGTCGACCCAGGACGTGATTTTAAAGGGCGAGAGGAGGAAGCTGGCACAGTGTTTTATGGGCCCATACCCCATCACCAGGATCATCAACCCGGTGGCTGTGCGTGTAGCTATTCCCCCCTCCCTCCGCATCCACCCCACCTTCCACGTGTCCAAGGTGAAGCTGGCAGTCTCCGACCCCCTTTGCCCTCCTCCTGCTACGCAACCGGCGCCCCGGATGATTGATGGCCATCCGGCCTGGCCTGTCTCCTCCATCCTGGACTCCCGGCGCCGGGGTCGTGGGTTGCAGTACTTGGTGGACTGGGAGGGCTATGGGCCTGAACATCAGCAGTGGGTACCCTCGTCGTTTGTGTTAGACCCATCGCTCATCGCTGAATTCCACCGAGTGCACCCAGAGAAGCCATCGCCAGGAGGCGCTGCTAGAGGGGGGAGTACTGTCACTCCGCGCCGCTCATCAGCGGCGCCAGCTGCACGCACACCTGCACATCATCAGCGGCGAGGGATTTAAGCCACCTCGCCCTGGGCTTCGGCCTGAAGCCATCAGACTTCACTACGGATTGCTGTGAGTTCCCTCTCATTCTCAGCAAACATTGCGGTAAGAAGATCTTACCTTTTTCTTCTCCAAGTCTGCTCCCCTGTGCACAGGTGGATTTCCCGGCGGCGGATTATTCCTCTCCGTCGCCTGTTCCTCGCTGCTGCACCGGACTCTCCAGGTGGCTGTCTACCGGACCTCGTTCCTTGCTGTGCCAGTCATCCGCCCTTTCCAAGTAAGCTCCTTCCCCACTTGTATATCTCCTGTGTTGGTGTGTGCCCGTCACCCTTCTCCCTGTGCTTTTCCCATAGGGTTGTCCGGCTGTACGGTCTCCTGCCTCTGTGCCCGAAGCAGACGCTGCCACCAACACATTCACATCTCGCAGACACACATTCATACACCCTTGTTGTCAATAAAGCTATTTGAGCTACTCTGAGCCTGTGTGTGTGCGTCTCCTGAGCCGTGCATTATGTCAGTATCTCCCTGTTTTCATTTGGAATACACGGTATAGATAATCCACCCAAAAACCCATTTAGTTTTAAGTCAGTTTCATTTTTTGTATCATATAGTTTTTCATAATATTCTCTAAAGGCACTATTAATTTCTAAAGGATCTATAACTACCTGTCCGTTACTTATAATACTGGTAATTGGTGTTTTAAATTCTAATTGTTTAATCTGCCATGCCAATAATTTTCCTGATTTTTCACCTTGTTCATAAAAAGTTTGCTTCAGTCTTAGAAGACTCGAGGCAGCTCTATCCGCTGATTTTTTTTTTTTTTATCATATTCAGCTCTCAGAATCAGTAATTCATTCTCTAACTGTGGGTTACTTCCTGCATACACCTTTTCTTGAAGAATTTTTATTTTACGTTCCAATTGGACTCTCTCCTCTCGAGTCTTCTTAGATTTTGAACCTGTATAACTAATAATATGCCCCCTAATAAAAGCTTTGAAAGCTCACCTGTTTTGTGGTTGTCTTCTTGGAAGGGTGTTGTATGGTAATTCATGCCTTTATTTGTGAAGTGTGGTGTAGTAGCGGCCAATTCCTCTTCCGCCACTGCACCGCCCCATAAATACCAGGCGGGCATCCCCATCCGCCCTCTTTGCCAATGCCTCTGCCTGGTGGCTGTAGTGTGTGTGTTCAGCCATCAGTAAAGCTAAATTCCATCGTGCACCTGGCCTCGTCATTCAAGAGGTAATTTCATACATAACAAAGGGCAGGAGAGGCTAGAGTACTATACCCCCAATCACCTTCTTAACAGTTCATGGTGTGATATATACAGTATCTCACACAAGTGAGTAAACCTCTCACATTTTTGTAAATATTTTATTATATCTTTTCATGGGACAACACTGAAGATATGACACTTTGATACAATGTAAAGTAGTCAGCGTACAGCTTGTATAACAGTGTAAATTTGCTGTCCCCTCAAAATAACTCAACACACAGCCATTAATGTCTAAACTGCTGGCAACATTATTTTTGTAAATAAATGTCACACTGCAGTTCAGCGTTTGGGCCTGTCTTTCTGCCTCAGAGGGGCCAATTCCTGACAGAATGCTGCAATCAGATTAAGGCCCAGCTGCTGTAGTTGTGTTTTTTGTCCTTTTGTGTTATTTCTTTTTCTCTCATCTACTTGTGGAGCTCGGATGGGTTCAGCAGGTGAATCAGCCAGGAGGAGGAGAAGGTGGAGTCAGGACGAGCTGGAGTTCATGGCCATGATCGAGCACATGGCAGCTGGCACATGGAGCTGTAGGTCCCAGAAGGACAAGAAGCTGTGCTGGGGTGGAGGTGCCAATTTGCTGGATGTCAAACCCAGTGTACGCTTCCATCCGCGGGTGCAGAGACTCTTCCTTCTTCCACTCCTACCTATGCCGTCAGCCTCCTTCTTGCCTCCTCCATCAGCTCCGTATCAACAGCGTTGTCCCGCTCTGGACCGCTGGAGGAAAGCCCCCCCTTCTTCATTTGCAGCCCATCCTTCGCCGAGGCAGGAAACTCCCACAGCAGTCTCCTTTTTTGACTCTTTCTCTCCGGCTGTCCCGCCAGCCAACCTCCTCGCTGCAATTCTCTCTTCCTCCTCCTCGGTGACTCCTCCCACTGCGGAGGAACTGGTCGCCTCCCTCTCGGTCCCGTCCGTCCCAGTGACTACAGGGGCGGCTCCTCCACAATCCACAGAGGGGCCCAAGTTCACCTTAGCCATAGAGAGGGACAACGCTCCATATACAGCAGCAGGCAACATCCAGATCTGGGAAAACAGGCAAGTTTTATTTCATTTTACTTCTATTTTCTATAAAGTATAAAGTATGCAAAAAAAAATTATGATGATATGCCTTGCCTTATTCCCGGTAAGGAGGCTCAGGAAAAGCAGTCCCCTGAGTTCTTCCCACCTGCTGCTGTTATAAATTGCCCTCTCTGTGTCCTCTCCTGTGGCTCCCGCATGTATGCTGACCCCGGGATCGAGCCGCAGGACGCAGAAGGAGCCTCTAGCCCTGGAGGAACAAAGCCCAGTGCCAGCGGTGAGCCAACTCCCAGCTGCCACGCTGGACTAGCCACCAGTGTGGGCCACTTCACCTGGGGGTCCTCGGACTGCAACCACCATCATGCCCGCTGCGGAGGCCACCATAGCAGAGTTGGAACTGGAGCTGGACCTCCAAGAGACTGGGCCTGAGAAATCGTCGTCTGGATCGACGGAGTCCTGGACGGTGGTGGAGCTCGAGCTCAGGCAAGTGCTCTCTTTTGTTTTTCTATTTTCTGTCCTGGAGAAATCTTGCCTGGCTCTTGGTGAGGAGAGTCGGGTGCAGCCATCAGCTGCACCTGAGCTCACCTTGCTGGGCTCCACCGCTGCCGGTGACCCTGACCCTGTACCTCTCCCTGTTTGTTCTGAGCCTTCTTCCAGGATCTTCCAGGGTGAGGTTGGGTCTTCCAGGGAAGATCCAACCTCACCAGATGTCTCTGTGGGTCCAGGCTCACCACCTGAGGACGTCATGGGCCCAGCTCCCCCTGCTGAGGTCATCATGGGTGTGCCACCACAGCCCAGGACCTCCATGGGTGCAGCCTCCCCTCTGCCTGAGGCCGTTGTGTGGGTCCCTCCTCCTTGGTCTCCGTGGGTGCTGTGTCCCAGCCTAAATCCAACATAAGTGCTGCGCTCCAGCTTGGGCCCGCCATGGGCACTATGCCCCAGCTCGGGGTCCACCAAGGGTGTAGCGTTGGCCCAGCCCGTGTCCACTGAGGGTGCAGTGTTGACCTAGCCCAGGCCCACCGAGGGTGCAGTGTTGGCCCAGCCCGGGCCCACAGAGGGTGCAGCACTGGCTCAGCCCGGGTCCACCGCGGGTGCGGCTATGCTCCAGCCCATAGCCACCGTGGATGCTGCAGAGCTGCAGCCTGGAGCCACCACGGGTGCTGCAGAGCTCCAGCCCAGAGCCACCCCGGGTGCTGCAGAGTTCCAGCCCGGAGCCACTGTGGGTGCTACAATGCTCCATCCCGGAGCCACCACAGGTGCTACTGTGTCTCAGCCCAGGACCACCGAGGGCATCGAGGCCTCCCCTCCGCTGCCTGACATCGTTGGGGTTTCCCCGTCACTGCCAGACACCGTCGTGGGTTCTTCCCTGCCACTAGACATCGTCATGGTTTTCCCCTGTCAGCCCTTCATCCCCTCACTGGGCCCCCCTGTGGGGGAGCCACCTCCTGGGTCACCTGTCCAGTCCTGGTGGCTAAAGAACTCAGGCCAGCCGCCTGACAGACTGACCCACTGAGTTGGGTGGCCCATATTCCCCGGCAGGCCACCTGAGTCATTCCACCTTGCCATCTGCCTGGCCTGGGATTTTGGCCGGTCCCCCGAACAGCTGAGTTCTTTGGCCTAGGGGGCCCAGGGGCCTGGCATTGCGTGGGTGTGGGTCCTGAGCAGGCTCCAGACTTTAGTTCCCTAATACCAGTTTTTCCCCACCTCCCACCCGGGGTAGTTTTTGCTGTACCCTTTCTCTTGGGTGAGGGTGGGGTGGGATCGTTTTTGGTGTTGCCTGAGGGTGTCTGGAGTCCACCCCTTGGGGGGGGGGCTCTGTCATGAGTCTGAGCTCAATTATTCCCTTTGAGCTCAGACTCAATTTATTTCTGAGTTTTGCATGTCTGTTATTATTATGTTGTCAGTTCTCTGTATATATTTTGGTTTATTTACACTTATGTGCCCTCCTCTCTCAGACATCCCCACTCACTGTTCAGTCTGTTCCCAACTGTGAGCAGTGGGTAATTAGGTCACCTGCCTGCTTAGCCCACACCTGCTGCTCATTTGTTTGTCCAAGTATTTAAGGACTGAAAGTTTACTGTTTCACTGCTGCTGCATTGCATTGTTTGGACTTGTTTGGACTTCATTCCCTCCGTGTTTCCCCTCATCTCCTCCAGAGTTATTCCAGCTCTGGAGTGTATCCTCTGTAAGTTATCTCAGTTTGTATTTTGTGTTATCTGCACTGTTTTGGTATTTTTGTTAAATGTCACACTGCAGTTTAGCATTTGGGCCTGTCTTTCTGTCCTGGAGGGGCCAGTTCTTGACAGTGTTGGCCCTATGATAGACTGATGATCTGTCCAGGGTGACCCCGCCTCTTGTCCAAAGACTCTGGGATAGGCTCCAGCACCCCCCAACCCCACCCCCCGGACCCATAAAGGATTAAGTGGTTAAGAAGATGAATGAATGAATGATCTATTTTATTTGATGTTTGTTTTATGTAAAGGTTATATTTATATGATGTTGGTCACAGCTCAGCCTCTACATATCACAGAGAGAAAACACAGATGTAACACAGAAACACAGAAACCTTCATGAGATCATTCCTGCCAACAGCAATGGGCCTAAACAATGAGTTCTTGCTATTTGACGAATGACTAAGGACTGAACTGCTACAATAAAATTTACCTTTTGGGACCTTTTCAGGTCTTCACAAATTGCTACACATTCATTACAAATCAATAGAAACTTATTATATGCATTATCATAATACACCTTGGGATGTCATTCTGGCTTTTCTGCTAATTGACATCTCCATAAAATGGCTTAAAACTATATAGTAACACATCATTCTCTGTGTCCAGTGTATCCACCCATCCAGCCATCTTCTAATGCTTTTCCGGAGGTCCGGGTCGCGGAGGCAGCAGTTCAAGCAGAGAAGCCCAGACTTCCCTCTCCCTAGCCACCTGCTCCAGCTCTTCAGAGAGGATACTGATGGGTAAAAACAGATACAGTATATGTTCATGAACAATGTATTGTGTGACTCAAAATGCTGTGCTGTGCTTTTGCCCAGGCAACAAGATATTATGAGTGGAAAATAGTTGCAGCTGAATGTGCCCTTTGTGCAAACTCTGAGACATGAAAATTGGTGCAAAGAAGAATGGCAGAAGTGTGTAACCGAAACTGCACCTCAAGTCAGTATGACAGGAAACGGAGCGCGAGACAGTTGGGTATGTGCAGGAGAACAAAGGACCAGATGTTCTGACGAGGAGTCATGTGACCGTGCACGACAGGATGCAGCAAGGGAGCATTGGGTGGAGCAGTGCTTATGAACTCATAAATATACTGGGTCAGGAAAAGTTCTAGTCAGTCTGGTGTTGGACCCAGACAACCTCTGTTGTTGTCAGGGAAAGGGACCACAGACCCAGCGCTGTAATTGCTATATTCAACCTGCTTAAATGAATACAGATCTTCCAGTTCAAACCGATCTCTTCCTTGAAAACGAATCTGGGTAATTCTTAACAGACGCATAGTGGATCACAAATTAACAACTGGGGGCTCATCCACGGAAAAGGGGAAGATCGGACAATCTGGACCCATTCCGGTTGGTTGAACAATGGACTTACATCCGCCGACTGATAACATGCACGGCCGGCCTGAAAAAGAGGTAAGCAGACGCCTTTTACATCAAAGTTCTGCTATTGGCTATAACCAAAGTCTGTGTTGTCAAGCGGTTTATATGTGTGTCTTAGATTAAAACGGTTGAATATAGCAGATATTTTTGCTGATTGTTTGCTGGTTGAAAAGAATAAGACCGTGAGGGTGAAAGCCCCCTGGATAGGGTAAAAGTGTTGTACTCGGCCTGACTGAGTGATCCCAATCTGACTAATTAGGCTGTGATAACTTGGGACAGGAATTGTAAAGACCGTGGGGTGGAAGGCCCCCCGGCTCGAATGACAGGAATATAGTAGGATAGTTAGTAAAAGAATATAAAAGGTCATTCGATCCAACTACGACATCACGTTCTGAGTCATTGGGACGTGAGTCGTGAGGACGGAATTACTTGGGTTGGAGGCCCTCAGTTCCGACGGGAACTGAAAATTCTGGGCTAGAGGCCCGGAGGAGTAGTGTCCTCTGAATCACTTGGGTTGGAGGCCCTCAGTTCCGACAGGAACTGAAAATTCTGGGTTAGAGGCCCGGAGGAGTAGTGTCCTCTGAATATTTGCACGGGTTGGAGGCCCTTGGTTAAGACGTTGACCATAAATTCTAGGTGAAAGGCCTGGGGAAGTAGTGTATCCTCTAAGATAGAATATAGGAAATTAGTCATTAGGTAGAATGGATGGAGAATTTGATAGAGAGTGTCAATAGTAGGGCGGGTGTCCGCCCAAAGGTCAGAAGACAATGAAGGAGCAGTGGGAATGGGCGGTGGCCCAGATGATCAGTGGTACAAAACAGAAAGACAAAAAAGAGGTCAGAAAGGAGTGTGAAAAATTGTATCAGAACCTTACAGAAGAAGGAATATTGAAACCTGACGTTAAGGGGAATTTGGCAAAAAAGTTAATGAAGTTGGAACATCAGAAGTTGAAAGGAATCCAAATACTGAAAGAAACGACAGTGACAGGATTAGTGGTGAAGAGAAAACACAAAGACAAAAGTGCAGAAAAGGAAGAAGAACGTAGATTGAGTCATAATTTGGCAACGGTTTGAGCAGCGATTGATGGTCTAAATTGTATGAACAAACAGACACCGGCTGAAAAGAACACAGGGGAAAATAAAAAAGAGGAAGTGCAATGTGAGCAGGAGTCTAATCGACCCCGACCTACGGCACCACTGTACCCTATTTTGGCACATTTGGGAGAACAACCTCCACCATATCCAGCCACTCAAATGCCTGTGATAGGAACAGTTACCTAGATGCCCTTGGTACAAATAAAAGGAGGATTTGTGGCAGTAGAGGAAATCACAGAATCAGAGGAAATAGAAGATGTGCAGACTGAGATGCAGAAAAAACAGGCAGAACAGGAGGAGAGGCAAAGGAGAGAACAGAGAATAAGACAGGAACAAGAAAGGATACAGGAAGAATTAGAAAAACAAGAATTAGAAGAAGAATTGGAATCAACTATCCAAATTACTGAGGAAACGTTGAAACGATTATCAATCTTGGCAGGAAAACAAAAAGAGGTGAGAGAGGAGAAGAGTGATCAGGAGGATGAAGAGTATGAGCCAGGAGGGGAAGTTCGATTGGACAGCATTTTGAGGAGAGGTGAAGTGAAAAGAAAGAGTAGAAGGGAGCCTGATCCTCGTAGTCCTTATCAGTTACGGGATCAGAAAGATAAAGGGCCAAATTTTGGTGTAATGACAGGGGAGGCACTTACAGAAAAGGGAAGAAAAATACACCTCTCCCGCAAAAGACAGGTTTAAAATATGCCATTGATGAGGAAAGAACAGGCCAACAGGTATATAGACCATTCAGTTTCACTGACATTGGAGGAATTTTGGAAAAAATGCCCTATCCCAGCAAGGGTGGTGGACAATGGATGTCTAAATTTCAACAATTGACTAAAGGAAACACTTTGGCATTAGGAGACTTCAGAGCGTTATTGGGCAGACAAGTGACAAGTTGGGATGTACTACAGATAGAAGAAAATGCTCAAACGCTGGAATGTGCAAACGATTTACACTTCTCTGCAGTCCAACAGGAAATAGCAGAAGCAATGTGGGTAAAATACCCGGTGGATGAGAATAAATTACACACCATGAAATTTATGGTAAATTCAGAAGAAAACCCAGTGGTATTTTTGAATAGATGTAAATCAGAATGGATGAATGCTGTGGGTAATCATCC
Organism: Pholidichthys leucotaenia; assembly: GCA_020510985.1. NCBI lineage: Eukaryota > Metazoa > Chordata > Actinopteri > Cichliformes > Pholidichthyidae > Pholidichthys > Pholidichthys leucotaenia. Next base: position 136,902,942 of record CM035839.1, on the reverse strand, counting down.
CGGTTGGGACAGAGTACAACGCGGTATATTCAGACAGGCAGTGCTCAAAGGAGTTTCTGCAGGAGTAAGAAAGGCTATGGAAGATAACCCAGATTTAGCAGGGGCAACAGAAGACGTGTGGGAGCGTCACTTTTGTCATCAAATGCGGTGACAACAGGACAAAGATGACCAGGAGAGGTCAGATTTGGAGGACAATAAAAATCAGTTACAATTAGAAGAAGCCAGAAAAAGAGCAACTGACAATAGGAAACAGGCTAAGACAGGAAAACAGATGGTGCAGCAGGCCCAGCCTCAGGCTCCATACATACCAACACCCCCGGGGCCACCACTTAACCCGTCTTCAATTTATCCGCTACCCGTTGTGTGGCCAAATCCAAACCCATATTACCAGGGTGGCCCTGGAGTAACGAATTTTTACAGAGGGGCTCCATGGAGGAGCAGGGACAGAGGAGGTCCGAGCAACCGGGTCGGGAACGTCGGTGTGTGTCATGGGTGCGGTCAGGCTGGACATTGGAGGAGGGATTGTCTAACTAATCCTTACCCACCAGCCTATGGCCTGCTTCCTCAGTCACAGCGAAGAGGAGGTGGCCAGCCCTTGAGGGGCGGACACCAAGCACCGCATGCTGCTGCTACTCCACCAGCAGGGCAGTACTCGATGTACACCCACAATCAGAGAGAAGTGTACATGGGTCAACATGACGATGAACAATGACGGGGCCCACAGAGAAAAAGTAACGTGGAAATGGCAGACCCCATGGTTACTATGAAGATTATGGATTGTAACCTACCTTTTTTGGTTGATACGGGGGCAACCTATTCAACATTGAACTGTGACATTGACTCTGTACATCTCTCTTCCAAAGCTGTGGAAGTGACTGGTTCCTCTGGGGTATCCAAAAGACTGCCTGTGACAAAACCATTGAACACCTCTGTTGCTGGTCAAACTGTGAAACATTATTATGCCTGCTCTTAGAATGCACCCACAAATTTGATGGGGAGAGACTTGTTGATCAAGCTGGGGGCATCAGTGCTGTGCTCGGCCGATGGAGTCATTCTCTCATTTCCTAATGGTGCTGCTATGAACTGTTCACTGCATGGATTGTCTCTGCATGGACAAATGCTGTTAAAACCTAATGCAACACCTCAAGTGCCAAACACATGGGCAGACATTTACTGGGACCTTTAATCACCTGACTCATTCGAAAAGACAGGCATACAGTGATCCCTCACTTATCGCGGTTAATGGGTTCCAGAACCGACCGCGAAAAGTGAAAAACCGCGAAGTAGCGTCACCCCTAATGACGTCACCCATAAATAATACGTACGTTCATTCTCTCACTCTCTCTCTCATATGATACGTGTGTGTGTGTGTGTGTGTAAGTGTACATACATACGTAGATGTAAATAAAGTGTACATAAATATGTTTTTAGAACTCTTTTATTTTTATAACAAGATACATAACTCAAGATGAAGATGATTTACTGCACAGGTTAATGAGAGCTTTACTGCTCCTCAGGTGACGCCTCATCGTCAGGTGCTAGAGGCGCAGGATTGTCGAGGGCAGCTGCAGGAGGCGGAGTAGTGGCTCGACGGGAAGACTATTTCGCACAAAAAGGCACAAGAGAACAGCGAAAAGTGCCACTAAGCAACACGAGCGATAAAGAACAATGAATGCGGTCTTCCTTCACTGGGTATGGGCGCTGGGCAGGGAGAGAAGCTGGGTAAAACGTCTCGGCCAATCAGCTTGTGAGGTAAAACGTCTCGGCCAATCAGCTTGCGAGATTCCCGAGTGGTGAAGAGGTGGGCGGAGAGGAGTGGAGCGGTGGTCAGAGAGGTGGATTTTGAGTTGTGCGGGCTCTCCGTGTTGATACCTGATGTTCTAATGTAGTCTCCCTGCCTTCTGCTAGCGCCCGCCCATTTTTTCTCAATTTTTAATTTTTGATGAATATTTTTGAAAAATCTGCGATGCACTGAGGGTGCGAAAGGTGAAGCGCGAAGTAGCAAGGGATCACTGTATTGCCAGTGTTTGTGGCTTGGATTTCCCTTCTTGCTCCCTATACTCCTCCCGTTGACCCCCTACATGTCACTCTGTATTATGACAGAAATTCAGACGATGACTATTATGGCAGATTTTCCTCCCAACTTGACAGTCACACTTGGACCATCCACTCTAAATTTCTCTGTGTAGGACAGGAGGGTGTGGCTGGGGATGCTGCACTAACAACAGAACAGTTACAGTGGTACGAGATGTCAGAAGAATCTGCACCTCATATCACTCTGTTGGTTCACGCCAACCACCTAGCTAAAGAGCTCGGTCCCATGGTAAAAAACTTAGCAGCAGCTACAGATTGGCAGGTAACACAAATACCTAAGGTAGAATACAACGCCAAATACCAGGCCTATCACATTCACGTTGACACAACTGATGAACTCCTGCTGGAGCACCGGCAAATTGAAAGAGATCATGGCAGGGAGCGCACTGATCATGAATCAGCTGCGGACATGTTGGACTCACTGCCATCAGAATTATGGTAAAATGGTAAATGGCATTCACTTATATAGCGCTTTTATTCTCATCTCTTGATGACCAAAGCGCTTTACAGATCCTGCTATCCACCCATTCACACACACATTCACACACTGATGGCGTCACAAGGACCCACAGATTTTGGTAAATGTGTCAACATCTCTCCCATTTCGTTTCAGGTGTTGACAGGGGAACCCATTTGGCAATGTCAGTATGCCCATAAGCCTGCAGCAGAGGAGGGCATTGTGGACACTACTGAAGGGCTGCTTCAGGCAGGGGTGTTAGAAAACTCTCACTCTGCCTGGAACACCCCCATCCTTCCAGTAGAAAAAACAGAAAACAGGAAAATATCGGATGGCACACAATTTGAGGAAAATTAATTTGATTGTTTTTACTCCCACAATGCCTGTTCCAAATCCGTATACTACTCTGTCCTCACTCACACCCCAACATTCTTGGTTCACATGTATTGATTTGGCTAATGCATTTTTCTGTCTTCCTCTAGCAGAAGAATGCAGGGACTTGTTCTCATTCACCTACAAGGGCGAACAGCTGCATTACACCAGAGTTCCACAGGGCTTCATTTTGTCACCAGGCATCTTTAATCAGGTGCTGAAGGAGCAGCTTCAGGGCTGTCCCCTCCCTCCAGGTGTGGTTCTGGTACAGTATGTTGATGACATTTTAATAGCTGCACTGGATCCCGACAGTTGCCTTGTAGCCACAAAAAGTGTGCTGTTACGATTGTTTGAATGTGGGTTTAAAGCGTCCAGACAGAAACTACAATGCGCTAGGCACTGTGTTTCTTTCCTGGGGCGAGTCATCACACCTGCTGGGTCTGGCCTATCACCAACACACAGAGATTCCATTCTTCACCATCCCAAACCGTTAAAGGTGAAGGATATGCTGTCCTTTTTAGGACTCACAGGATTCAGCAGACATTACATCCCTCAGTACAGTGAACGCACAACACCATTGAGAGCATTAGTAAATGAACAAGGCATAAGAAATCTCACTGCTCCATTGAACTGGACCCAAGAAGCAGAAGAGGCTTTCATTGAGCTAAAAAATGAACTCACCCATGCAGCTGATCTGGCAGTTGCAGATTACAACAGACATTTTAATCTAGATGTTCCTGAAGCAAAGCACACAGTAAATAGTGTTTTGTTTCAGAAAAAGGGGGAAGAGAGAAAGGTACTTCTCTATGTCAGCATAATGTTAGACCCAATGGAGAAAAGACATCCAGCCTGCACAAGACACGCTGCAGGAGTGGCAAAAATTTTACAAAAAACAGCTCATGTGGTGATGGGGCACCCATTAACGGTTCTGACAACACACAGTGTAATGGCATATGTAAATTCAGCAGCATTCACTATGACTTCACTCAGACAGACAAGGATGGAAAAAATCCTATCAGCACATCCTTACTCACGGGTTTCGCAAGAGAATCAGATCAGATAATGGAACACATTTTAAAAGTCAGGACCTACAGAAAGTAGAAAAAATGTTAGGTCTGAAACATTCGTTTGGAACAGTTTATCATCCTCAATCTCAGGGCAAGGTTGAGAGAATGAATCAAAACATTAAGGTGATGCTCGCCAAGATCTGTAGCCAGACAGGAATTAACTGGTTAGATGCTTTGCCTACTGCCCTCTTGAGTGTTAGAAGTTCTGTTAACAGCATAACAGGTTTCACCCCCTATGAACTTTTAACAGGTTGCCAGTTTCCGGGACCAGGAGCTGGGTTGCAGTTGTGTGAGGAGGAAGGGCCCAAGATGGGCTACAAACCATTCTATGACCAACTAAGAGCTCTTGTGTCAGCTTTCTCACAACAGATACAGGAGAAAAAGGAGCCAGGAGGTGATTTGACTCCCAGAGAACCAAACACGACAGAGTGGGTTCTCCTGAAGTGCATCAAAAGGAAGTGGTCAGAACCAAGGTGGACAGGACCATTTCAAGTGGTGGAAAGAACCTCACATGCAGTGAGGCTGAAAGGTAAAGGGGACACATGGTATCACTGGAGCATGTGCACACCCGCTGAGGAACCAGGAAGAACATTGGACAACATCAGAAAGGACTTTAAGGACAGTAACCAGTGACTTTTTATACGATAAGAGTGCTTTGCAGTCATTTATTGCTGAAGGGTTTTATCATTTGCTTGCTAATAAGTATCATAATCATCATATAATCAGTAATTAGTGAACTGCGTAGTTGCATAACTGTGTGATTGTATGGTGAATGAGCTCTGGCATAATCCCCTGGATGGGTGGTTAGAAGGCATGTTTGGTAAATGGAAAAATGTTATTGTCTCTGTTGTAACGTCAATTGTCGCTATTATTGCTATTTTGCTTTTTGTGGCTGTTGTTGTATTCCATGCATCAGGTCTCTGTGCCTCAAGGTAATCTCCACGGCAATAGAAGGGAAAAAAACAAAAAACAAACCACCACCATATCAAATGCCTCTTTTAGGGCCAGAGAGGCAAGAGGATGATAGTGAAATGGCAGGAGACGCCCAGGAAATGGGGTGGTTGGAGTCCATGGAAGGAGTATACCTCTAAGGTGTTGGCCTCAGAGAAATGAGGCCAAAAGGGGGAAATTGATGGGTAAAAACAAATAGATGTTCATGAACAATGTATTGTGTGACTCAAAATGCTGTGCTGTGCTTTTGCCTAGGCAACGAGATATTATGAGTGGAAAATAGTTGCAGCTGAATGTGCCCTTTGTGCAAACTCTGAGACATGAAAATTGGTGCAAAGAGGAACAGCAGAAGTCGTAGCCGAAACTGCACCTCAAGTCAGTATGACAGGAAACGGAGCGTGAGACAGTTGGGTACATGCAGGAGAACAAAGGACCAGATGTTCCGACGAGGAGTCATGTGACCGTGCATGAGAGGATGCAGCGAGGGAGCATCGGGTGGAGCAGTGCTTATGAACTCATAAATATACTGGGTCAGGAAAAGTTCTAGTCAGTCTGGTGTTGGACCCAGACAACCTCTGTTGTTGTCAGGGAAAGGGACCACAGACCCAGCACTGTAATTGCTATATTCATCCTGCTAAAATAAATACAGATCTTCCAATTCAAACCGATCTCTTCCTTGAAAACGAGTCTGGGTGATTCTTAACAGACGCATAGTGGATCACAAATTAACAATACCAAGGCGTTCCCAGACCAGCTGGGAGACATAGTCTCTCCACCGAGTCCTGGGTCTGCCCCGGGGTCTCCTCCCAGTGGGACGTGCCTTAAACACCTCAAGTGGGAGGCGTCCAGGAGGCATCCTGATCAGATGCCCATACCACCTCAACTGGCTCCTTTCAGTGTGGAGGAGCAGCGGTTCTACTCTGAGCCTCTCCCAGATGACTGAGCTCCTCACCCTATCTCTGAGGGTGAGTCCAGCAATCATACAAAGAAAGCTCATTTCAGACGCTTATATCCGCGATCTCATTCTTTTGGTCATTACCCAAAGCTCGTGACCATAGGTGAGGGTAGGAACATAGATTGACTGGTAAATCGACAGCTTTGCCTTAGAGCTTAGCTCCCTCTTCACAACAACAGACCAGTACAACGTCCACATCACTGCAGATGCAGCTCCGATCTGTCTGTCAATCTCTTGCTCCATTTTCCCCTCACTCGTGAATAAGACCCCAAGATACTTAAACTCCTCCACTTGGGGCAGGAGCCTGTCCCCGACCTGGAGAGAACAATCCACCTTTTTCCAGCTGAGGAGCATAGACTCGGACTTGGAGGTGCTGATTCTCATCCCAGCCGCTTCAACCTCAGCGGCAAACCGTCCCAGTAAGAACTGTAGGTCATTGCTGGATGAAGCCAGCAGGACAACATCATCTGCAAACAACGGAGATGAGATCCTGTGGTCGCCAAGTAAGACACCCTCCGTTCCCTGGCTGCACCTGACATGATGTCGGGCCCAGGGAACACACACACAGGCTCGAGTGAGATTCAAAAGCTTTATTCAACAACAACAGGTGTTTGGATGCATGAGTGTGAGGTGTGAATGGACTGCTGGAGGACAGGGAGCGCCGAGGGCGGAACAGTGTGCTGAGCAGCCAGGCAACCCTAAGGGCAGAGCAAAGACAGGAGTGAGTAATGATCTTCACCACGCAGGGTTTACACACAAAGTGCTGCTTACTTGCAGATGTCGAGGTGGCTGGCGTTGGCAAGTTGCAGACTCCTGCCTGGAGGACAGCGCCCAGGTGTGCGCTTGGCGAAGCGAGGATGGGACGGACGAGGATGAGACGAAGGAGGGAGTAGTCCGCCACCTGGAGGATCCACCTGTGCACAGGGAAGAATACTGGAGAGCAGGTAAGGGAATAACAGCTTACGTGCATGAGGAACGAAGGCGCAGGCCGGGAAGGAATGGTCGTGCGCTGGAATTGGGAGCGTAGACGAGCAGACGGCTCCAGGCCGAGGCTCCAGGCAGAGCGGGTTAAATAGTTGAAGGCTGATGAGGCGCAGGTATGTGCGCGGCTGAAACAGATGATGGGCGAGAGCGAGTTGTGACAGCACCTAGAAATTCTGTCCATAAAAATTATGAACAGGATCGGTGATAAAGGGCAGCCCTGGTGGAGTCCAACTCTCACTGGGAATGAGTCTGATCGAGTGTTGGCAATACAAACCAAACTCTTGCAACGGTCGTACAGAGACTGAATAGCTCGTAACAACAAGCCCGATACCCCATACTCCCTAAGCATCACTCACAAAAAAACACGAGGGACGCAGTTGAATGCCTTCTTCAACTCCACAAAACACATGTAAATTGGTTGGGCAAACTCCCACAAACCACTGAGGATTCTCAAGAGGGTAAAGAGCTGGTCTGATGTGCCACAGCCAGGACAAAAACCATATTGCTCCTCCTGAATCCAAAGTTCAACCAACGGCTGAACTCTCCTCTCCAAGACCTTGGCATAGATCTTCCTAGGGAGGCTGAGGAGTGTGATCCATCTAAAGTTGGAGCACACCCTCCGGTCCCTTTTTTTGAAGAAAGGAACCACCACCCCGATTTGCCATGCCAAAGGCACTGCTCCTGACCTCCACGCAATGTTGCAGAGGCGTGTCAACCATGACAGCCCTACAGCATCCAGGGCCTTGAGGTACTCGGGGCGAATCTCGTCCACCCCCGGGGCCTGGCCACCAAAAAGATTTTTAACCACCTTGGCGACCTCAGCCCCTGTGATAGGTAAGTCGTTCCCCTCGTCTACAAGCCCCGCTTCCTCTGTGGAAGGTGTATCAGTGGGATTGAGGAGATCCTCCAAGTATTCCTTCCACCGCCCGACGATATTCCCAGTCGAAGTTAGCAGTGCCCCATCCACACCATACACAGTGTGGACAGGGAGCTGCTTCCCCCTCCTGAGCCACCGGACAGTTTGCCAGAATCTCTTTGAGGCCGACTGAAAGTCTTGTTCCATGGCCTCACCAAACTCCTCCCATACCTGAGTTTTTACTTCAGCAACCACCCGAGTTGCACTCCGCTTGGCCTGCCGGTACACCTCAGCTGCTTCAGGAGTCCCACAAGCCAACCAAGCTTGATAGGACTCCTTCTTCAGCTTAATGGCCCCCCTCACCACTGGTGTCCACCACTTGGCTCGGGGGTTGCCACCCCGAGATGCCCCGACGACCTTGCGGCCTTGCGGTCCAGTGAATCTCCAGCTCTAAATGTGGAGTCTTGGGCTTTCAACAAAGCACAAACCTTTGCAGTTAGAGAAGGTTTCTGATTGGGGATGATGGTCACTGTTCTGGTAGTGGTAGCATTCTTTACATACTTATTAGTGTAACCCATAATAGAGGATGTATATTCCTCCAGGTCCACACTAACCCTGTCTGATGCTACCTCCCTGAATAGCTGCCAGTCTACAGGCAATAGTACAGCATGGAGACAGCTTCACTGGTACACAGTAATGCTCCTCTGTGTAGGTTTCCTGGTCTTTCACATGAGGCAGTAAGCATGGACCAGCATGACTGAGATGTAATTTGAGAAGCCGAGGTGGGAGCTGGGGAAAGCTCTATATGGCCCTTGAATATTTGCGCACACTTTGTCAAGTGTATTGTCATGAGTGGAGATGGTGATACAGGTGTACAGTAGGTCTCCCATAACCATGTAGAACACTTCTGGATACTTGTTTTAAAGCAAGTCAATACTATATTGGTGCTCCTTCAGTGCATCATTTTACCCTCAGCTTTATTCACATCAATGCAGAATCACTATCCTTCAGCTTTCCATGATGGATAGCTGTGATCCATATCAAAGAGAAGCCATCTATTAAGCTGGAGTCTGGCCTGTTGTTTTTAGCCATGTTTCTAACAAGACAATAGCATTCCAGTTCTGCATTTCTGGAGAGAAAATCTTCATTAAAGTAAATCCATGTTGCTGTCCAGACCTCATTTGCTGGACAGAAAGAGTGATGGAATGTCCAGTCTGCTAGCACTAGTCTGGCCTGGTCTGCTAGCACTAGCATTTAGCTTGGCTAGAACACAGCTCTTGCTGCTGAATTGATACAGTCTATCCCTCCATTTTGCTGTCCTCAAGAACTGCAGTCTGCTGAATGCTGCTCTGAGCCTTTATGGTACAAATGACCATAGCAATGTAAGATTATTCTTTATCAAAGTAACACCTTCCTTTTTTTTTGTTACTTATTTGTACCCGTAGGTAGACTTAGTTTGCAGTCTGGTGACAAGCCACTGGCTGCTGGTCGCTGCGTGCGCGAGCGCCCTAAACCTACATGTTTTTGGTGTGCGGGAGGAAACCGGAGAAATCCCGGAGAAATCCCGGAGTAAACCCGCGCAACACGGGGAGAACATGCAAACTCCACACAGCTCACTGTTGGTCGGGGGCTGGGATCGAACCCACGATCTCATGATCCCCGCGGTCCCCCGGCCGAGGGTAAAACTGCGCTGCCACAGTGCTAAACCACTGCGCCACCGTGCAGCCCACGGTGGCGTTCCTTTGGGTTCCTTTGCTCTTTATCCTATAACCACCATGTCTTGATAGATGGCCAGCACCTGCTTGTGCTTGGAATCTGAAGTCCCACTGAAAATTAGCTTTGTGGTCCTAGGAGTGGTTTTCATAAAAGCGTAAATGCCCAGATCTCCTGACCTTTGACAATGACCTTGAACTTGAGCACAAACTGGATACAGACCCATCTGGGGATCATTGCGAGTAAGTCTGGTGATCTTCAGAGCAAATGCGTAGGAAGATTAGCCTTTTTTCTGAAATTGCATAAATGCTCAGGTTTCATGACCTTTGACCTTGATGTTGAGCACAACCTGGATACAGACTCACCTGAGGAACATTGTGGGTGAGTTTGGTGAGCACTGGGACATATGCCTAAGAGGAATATATTCACAAAAAGTTAGGATATTTGGCTTTCAGGTGAAATTTATGGAAAATGTAAAAAGTTCAGTGATATTATATCATGAAAGTAGGGAATTTAAAGGGCTGATGACACATTTTTGACTTCATCTAATTTTTCAACACATAATACAATATGATGAAATAGGTTGGTCTGTACAATTCTAAGTCAAACAGGCTTTTTTTTCATGCGAAAAGTCGGCGTTTTCATGAGCGCCACGTCACCAATTGTGTCAGTGGCTGGAAAACCCCCTGGCCATGTTGTAATGTCATCGGCAGAACACAGTGCTTGGCTGCCCATTGTACACACAGGATGGAAACGGTAGAAAACATTGACGATGGTTCAACACACATGAATTGGTTTGTGTACTCAAATACTTTGCAAGCAGTTTCATGAAATGGTCAGTCAGAAAGCAACTCATACCGGCTCAAACGTCACCCAGGTTAACAAGGCCAGGAGTTCCTGGCAGCGGAGGGCAAAAGACAGAGCTGCGTGGAGGAATGTGATCAGACCTAAATGAAACAGTCATTGTGGCCCCCGACAGACTGCTATGATGATGATGATGATGATGATGTCCAATCTTCAGACGATTATAGTTCTAAAGAATGGGATGACAATGAAGAATCTGGGGGCATAAGACCGTATAGGTTTGAGCCGTGCCAAGCGGGCATCGTGCCAAGTGAGTCAGACTCAGAGAGTGACAGTGGAGAGGCACACATGCCTGCAGCAGCAGTGACAAACACATGGCAGGTGAACACCGAGTGTTAAGCTTTTGTTACAGATATTGCAACAAATTATTTGTTTATAAATATAATTTATTTAAACCCGATTTTTCAATAAAATCATAGTGTATTCTCTGTGGCTCAGGCTCAGGCATCGGGTTTATTATGGATTATATTTTGAGTTCTTGTTGTTTTTGTTTTGTACATGTGTTTTATGTGCGTTTTGACCCACTTTCAGGTGGGCACCATCCAAGATTCACTGGTCCGACCACGCACCCTCTCTCTTTGACAGTCAGCTGTTCATGTTTTGTGTGCATCATCTGCCGTGTTGTCAGCCAGCCAATACAATGAAGCAGTCATCAGTGTGGGATGTAGCCAAAGAACGTCCACTTCTATGCCTTTCTGTGACTCTTCCAGTCTCTCTGTATCTCTGTTGCAACCTGCTGATGACACTCTGATGCCTCACAATGGCGAGGTAATGTTGATCAATCGTTAGGTGTCGTCTTGGTCTCATGATGTTGAACTGTGAACAGCATGATGAAGAGGACTGTTTAAATACCAATTATAACTGAACCAGATTTTTTTTTTTGTTGATTCATGGATCAAATACCTGTAGTAAATTTTGCTGTTAAGCACCTTGCTAGAGAACAGCAAGTTATGCAAAAAGTACTGAAGCATTGAACAGTTGGGCATGTGCATTGAAAAGCTTAGAGAAGGTCAAATTAATTTCACCTGTAACAGTTATAGTGCATTTTAGGTGCATCCTGAAATTTCACTTGGAAGCCGGATATCCCTAACTTTTTGTGAGTAGTGTATGTAATTTTTCAGACAAATGCATTTTAAAACACAAGAATCTGAGTTTCAAATAAAAAAGAAAAAAACTATTCAACATTATCATTCCTTTAGAATGTTTTTTTTTTTTAAATTCAGCACATTTTGTAACAGTCATGGGAATTACTTGATATCTCCACATATAATCTCATACAACTCATTGAAAAGCAGCATACTTAACAGTGAACAGCCGTCTAGATGAGGAGGGCATGCAGTATTGCCAGGTTTCATGAGAGAAACAGGCAACCAGCTCTATAGAAACAAGCCCAAAAAGGCCCAACAGTCAACCTACCACATTGTGTAAAAGAGAGGCTAATTGATAACATATATCGAAATATAGATTTATTTTTGTTTGCAATGAATTGACTGTAAACACAGTCAGCACTGAATAAGCACTGTTTCTCCTCTCGGCGCCACACCAGTCGGCTGCCTTTTGCAACAGCGGCTCGATTCCGAGTTTTTTTTCCCTTCCTCTCTTTTGATCACTTTTTTTTTTCACCCCACTTATATCACGGACACACAGATCATCCCAAATGTCTCCTGAGCCGGTGGACGGAGCCACTGTTTATAGCAGGATACGATATAACAGGGAAGAGCTGCTAGCATTTAACCGCCACCCGGTCCCACTGGAAAAACTCGACATACCGAGAGAACTGAGGCGAAAACGCCGCGGCTGCCGGGCTGGAGTAAGGCGGAGGACAAAAAATATAAGGTACAGACCCTCCCTTCCATCTGTTGTCATGGGAAATGTACGGTCGATACTGGGAAAGTTAGATGAGCTAGCGGCTATCTCCCGTTATGATAGCACTTACCGGGAGTGCTCTCTCCTTTTGTTTACTGAGACGTGGCTAACTGAACTAGCAGCAGATGCTAACATTGAGCTGGAGGGTTTTCACACGATACGAGCTGACCGAACACCAGAGAGTGGCAAAACTAGGGGCGGTGGAGTGATCATGTATGTTAACAACAACTGGTGCAGACCGGGACATATCACTGTTAAACAACGACACTGCAGCAAAGACATTGAGTTGCTAGCTGTTAGCATGAGGCCTACATATCTCCCGAGAGAACACTCACACGTGACCTGCATTGTTGTTTATGCAAATCCGACGGCGAACGCTGGGACAGCGCGTGACGTCATCCATTCAGTAACCAGCAGGCTGCAGACAGAACACCCAGATGCTCTTCTCCTCATCTCAGGCGATTTCAACCACGTTTCACTGTCTCCCATTCTGCCCACTTTCACCCAGTATGTCACATGCCACACTAGAGACAATAAAACACTGGATTTGTTCTACGCAAACACTAAGGAGGCGTACACCTCATCACAACTCCCCCCACTTGGGAGATCGGATCACAACTTGGTTCATCTCCGACCGGTGTACAAACCCCTAGTGCACAGACAACCTCCGGCCATGCACACTGTGGAGTTATGGTCTGAGGAGACAATGGACACTCTAAAGGACTGTTTTGAAGCCACTGCCTGGAAGCAGCTCTGCGATCCACATGGTGAGGACATCGATGGCCTCATTCACACCTTCACGGGCTACCTCAGCTTCTGTGTGGACAAATCCGTTCCCACCAAGACCATACGGCGTCACTCAAACAACAAACCCTGGATCAACTGCACGGGCTTGGGCTGCACGGTGGCGCAGTGGTTTAGCACTGTGGCAGCACAGTTTACCCTCGGCCGGGGGATCGCGGGGATCATGAGATCGTGGGTTCGATCCCAGCCCCTGACCAACAGTGAGCTGTGTGGAGTTTGCATGTTCTCCCCGTGTTGCGTGGGTTTACTCCGGGATTTCTCCGGTTTCCTCCCACATATCAAAAACATGTAGGTTTAGGGCGCTCGCGCACGCAGCGACCGGCAGCCGGTGGCTTGTCACCAGACTGCAAACCAAATCTACCTACGGGTACAAATAAGTAACAAAAAAAAAAAATAAATAAAAAAAAAAATCAACCCTGAGATAAAAACACTTCTGAGAGAGAAGAAGAGGATCTTCAGGTCGGGGAACAGGGAGATGCTGAAGTCCGTACAGAGGGAGCTGAGGAGAAAGATCAGAGAAGGCAAGGACAGCTTCAGAAAGAAGATGGAGGACAAGCTGCAACAGAGCGACATCAGCGGGGTCTGGAGAAACCTCAAAACCATCTCGGGGCTCCAGAATACCTCCCCCCAGGCCACGGGGGGCAGGGAGTGGGCGAACAACCTGAATCTGTTTTTCAATAGATTTGACCAACTGCCCTCCCCCCTGTCTGCACAACAACCACTGCTGCCTCTAAGAAATCAAGTCCTGCTACCCACTCCCCACTCCACCGACACCCCCCCCCACTCCCAACACACAGCCCCCCATCCTGACCCTGACCAAGACCCAGGTGAGGACGGAGCTGAGGAAGATCAAGGCGAGGAAGGCGTCGGGACCGGACGGCATCAGCGCAAAGCTCCTCAAGTCCTGTGCAGACCAGCTGTGTGGGATTGTGACGTATATCTTCAACATGAGCCTGAAACTGGGGAGGGTACCACAGCTGTGGAAAACATCTTGTGTGGTACCTGTACCAAAAACTTCCCACCCCAAAGACCTGAACAGCTTCAGACCGGTGGCCTTGACGTCCCACTTGATGAAGACCCTGGAGAGACTGCTCCTTGCTCATCTCCGCCCCCTGGTGGAACCAGCGATGGATCCACTCCAGTTCGCCTACCAGCATGGCATTGGGGTGGAGGATGCGGTGATCTTCCTCCTTCACCGTTCTCTGTCCCACCTGGAGAAGCCCGGGAATATGGTGAGGATCATGTTCTTTGACTTCTCCAGTGCTTTCAACACCATCCAACCGATGATCCTGAAGGACAAGCTGCTGCGCGCAGGGGTGGACCAGCACCTGTCATCATGGATCCTGGACTACCTCACGAACCGGCCTCAGTTTGTGAGAACCCGGGACTGTGTTTCCGACACGATCATCAGTAGCACGGGGGCCCCCCAGGGAACGGTGCTGGCTCCCTTCTTGTTCACTCTTTATACTGCGGACTTCTCACACAACACAACACATTGCCATCTACAGAAGTTCTCTGATGACTCTGCGATCGTTGGTCTCATCTCCAGCGGAGATGAAGCTGAGTACAGAGGGCTTATCCAGGACTTTGTGGACTGGTGCCATCGGAACTGCCTCCAGATCAACGCGAGGAAAACTAAGGAGCTGGTGGTGGACTGCCGCAGGCATGGGCAGCCCCTCACAGCACCAGTAAATATACAGGGAACAGACATCGAGATGGTGACATCCTACAAGTACCTGGGTATTCATCTGAACAATAAACTAGACTGGTCACACAATACTGACGCACTCTACAAGAAGGGACAGCGCAGGCTGTTCCTGCTGAGGAGACTCAGGTCTTTTGGTGTACAAGGGGCGCTGCTGAAGTCATTCTATGACACGGTGGTGGCATCAGCCATCACTTTTGGAGTGGTCTGCTGGGGCAGTGGCATTACTGCAGCCGATAGGAAGAGACTGAACAAACTGATTAAGAAAGCTAGCTCTGTCCTGGGGCAACGCCTTGATCCGATGGAGGAGATAGGAGAGAGAAGGACGGTGGCTAAACTGTCATCTCTGCTGGAGTCCGAGTTCCACCCTATGCAGGACATACTGGATGCACTGAGGAGCTCATTTAGCAGCAGACTACATCATCCCAGGTGCACAACCGAGAGGTTTCGTAGGTCCTTCCTACCAACGGCTGTCAGACTGTACAACCTAAGCAGGGCTGCTCGCAGAGATAGCAAAAAGACGTAACAAACTAATAGTTTTTTTTTTTTTTTTGAATGCAAAAGATGCAATAGACTTACACAATGGTCCTCTCCGGCATACAACTAGGAACATACCGGTCGCTATGGAGGGTGAGAATATGTATGGGCACATAATCATACCATGTAGGATAACTAAATAGACGGTTATGCTGTTTCATCCCACCTAGCAACAATGCTCTGCACTGTGTGTGTTTATATATTTACATATTTATTCCATCTAGCTACAATGCTCTGCACTGGGTGTGTTTATATTTATATATCTATATATTTATTCCATCTAGCTACAATGCTCAGCACTGTGTTTTTATATATCTACATATTATTCCATCTAGCTACATTGCTCCGCACTGTGTGTGTTTATATACTTGCATATTTATTCCACCTAGCTGCAATGCTCCATACTGTGGGTGTTTATATATTTACATATTTATTCCATCTAGCTACAATGCTCTGCACTGTGTGTTCATATATTCATATATTTATTCCATCCAGCTACAATGCTCTGCACTGTGTGTCTGTGTGTGTGTGTGTGTATATATATATTTTATAGTAATATGTACATATGTATATTAGCTGCTCTTGCTTGCTTGTTTTTTCTTGCCTTCTGATTGTTGCTCTGAGTGTTGCTATCCCTGTGCTGTTGCAATCCTGGAATTTCCCCGTTGTGGGACTAATAAAGGCTTATCTTATCTTATCTTATCTTATCTTATAATGGATTTCTATAAACTCTAATTAAAGGAAAACACATGCATTCTGCATAAGCATTAGCAAATTTATAGTAAACACAGTCAACATTAAAAACTTTTAATAAATTAAATTTTTAAACTCTGATCAAAAGAAAAGACATGTTCATTCTGCATAAGTAACAGCACTAAACACAATTACAGTTTAGTAATGTGGGATGATGGGAGTTGTTGTCTGGTAGTCATTTAAACAAAAACTAAACATTACTATGTTATTATATGACAGCCGGAAACTTTAATTGCGTGGAAAATATCTTTTAAACTGACAAACATCATATGTGTAACTTGTGGCAAAATGGCAAAATTTGATCAGGATCAAAAGATAATTTTGCTCTTGCCATTCATTTCAGTGGAGAATTGTTTTTTGATTTAAGCTCCCATATGCGCTGTGTTAACCTGGCACGAAGGGAGGCAGCTGAGAGGCTGCACTAGAACGGGACTTTATTATAATTCAGATTGCAATACAGCAGGTGCTTCATAGTGTGGGGTGTCAGAGCAAGAGAGCCCAAAAAGGTGGATGCCCATATTTATAGGGCGGTGTGGTGGAGCACTGGGAAGGTGGAGTCATCACACCATACCCCACCCCCCCTCCTGTATAAAGCAGAAAAACACACCAAATTAAAACCCACCCAAATTTAGTAGATAAAACCCCCAGTAAACATATTAAACAACAACAACAAACTCAGGAACTAGGGCCGGGGGGCAGATTGCCACCCGACCCGCACGGCCAAGTGGTTGATTCTGCTACTTTTACCTGTAATACCAGTCATGCTCCTACTTAAAGTGTCCATAGTCTCTCTTTCACAGTTTCCCATGGCAAGGGAGGGTCTGCCGGGGGGCACTGCGGCAGCCCCATGGTGGACGCGCCCCTGGAGGCGACAGGCCCCCAATCCAGGACCGATCATCGAAACACAAGAGATCAGGTCTCACACCACCTTCGCCGACTTCTGTGCAGCCCCGTCAGTCAAAACCCCCACCTGGACACGCCGCAGCTGGTTTACGTGTCGGATTGAGCCATCTGCCAGCTGGAAACATGCTGCTCCCACTTTTGCCACAATCCTCAGCGGCGTCTGGTGTCCCACCAGCTGCGATCCAGCCAGTCATCGCCCCGGTCTCTCCTCAGCCCGGACCCAAAATCCAGTCCATAACCCAGAGCGGTTCCTTGCTGTTTGGAGCGCTGCTGCAGTCCCGGCAGCTTCCCGTTCTCCACCCATCACCGCCGTGTCAGTGGCAAAGCTACACCATCCAATTCCGCCATGCAGTAAGAAAGCCCATCGGTTTTAGTGCTCACCAAGTGGATGGTTGTCATAGACGGGCAGGCTGGTCGTTACTTGGTGGGCTCCACGAGTCTGGGGACCGACACATTCTAGTGAAATGTTTCATGTGCCAACACTTGCTGCTCCGCTTCCCTCTTGCCAGGTATGCTTGCGCATAGTACTGGTGCATCGGTGACCCACAACCCTTGCAGACAGGATCCTTCGGAGCAGACCTACGGCTCACTGCGTACGCCTCGTAGTCATCCACCATGCTCCTTTCGTCCCCTGAGTCCACTGTGCTTGCCGACGTCATCTCTTCTGGTGCCTTCTGAAACTGGCACCCATTTAGCTAGCTCAACTTCTCCAGCTAGCGCTAAGTCATTTGGCACCATTAGCAACCTAGTCCTTATCGCAGCACTACTCGTGTGCTCGGCTAACTGGTCCCGTACCATCTCATCCTCTAACGGCCCGAACTGGCACATACTAGCTAACTGCCTCAAGTAAGTGACAAACTGTTGAATAGTCTCACTGACTTCCTGACGTCTCTGGCAGAACCGAATTCGTCATACTGTCATGCTGCGAGTGGCTCCCCGGGAAGCTCCAAGAAAAGCCGCACTGGTGTCACACACGCCTCCATTAGTTAATCCTTAGTCGCAAAAATGTTATGTCTGTAAAACTGGCAAAAAGGGAGGCAGACAAGAGGTTGCATTAGAACGGGACTTTATTATAATTCAGGTTGCAATACAGCAGGTGCATCACAGTGTGGGGTGTCTGAGTAAGAGTGCCCAAAAAGGTGGACGCCCCTATTTATAGGGCGGTGAGGTGGTGCACCTGGAAGGTGGCATCATCACAAGGTATTTCACACTAAACCCTTCATCACACACTGATCTTTATAAAAAAAAAAAAAAACCCTGGATAGTTCACGTCCCATTAGCGAGTACAGAGCCGAGTGGAGTCTGGCGGGCCACTGAGCTCTGTAGAAAAACTGGATAGATCATTGGCCACCAGAAGTGAAGCCCCTGGCCAGCCACTTTTACCTCAATAACTTCCCCAAAAATTAACAGATTTTTAACTTCTTGGTATGGAGACACAGCTTATTATCAGACCCCAGTTTTACTGGGTGGTTCAAACCTGTTGTTGACATTAGTACTAAAGCTTTCTGTCACTGCTGTAACGTGCAAATGTCTGCAAAAATGTCACTGAATTGTAGTTCTCAATAAAACTGAAACAGGTTTCTGCTTCAATTATCAGAGGCATTTTAGTAGTAGGATTGATAGTAGTTGGATTGATTGTTTATTCCTAATGTATAAACAGAGTACTTCTCAAAATATTTATGAGGCAAGACCTTGATATATGATGATTCAATAGAAGGCATATAGAAGATAATTAAGTACAACTGATATTTTGGGCCATTCAGTACAGGCTCATCCTGTACTTCACACAGGTAGAGGTGCTTTTTTCAACCGATCTGTTAGATTATTTAAAGGTAAAACTGTGTTATAGGCTGTAATAGGCATGATCTGTAATAATGTGTTACTGAAGCAGATGGTCCTGAGCCACGTCAGAATGAAAACTGTGTGTACGATAATTTTACTCAAAATATGATAATTTTAAGCCACTGGTACGATATTTCAAAGATTTTATTTGTCAGTACTACTATATGTACAGGACATACAGGAGAACTGAAATGGCATTTCTCTCTCTCTTCAGTGGTGTGCGCAATATAAAAAGAAAAAGGAATAAGGCTGGAAAAACAGCAGTAGTTAAGTATGTTATGTAGCTCATGTTCATAATAAGACATATTATTGTGTAATATGGGTGGTAGCTCCACCTTTCCGGTTTCGCCGCCACTCTGGATATAAAGGGCTGATGCGGAAGAGACAAGGTCTCTTTGACCTCGCCTCTGGCTAGACAAGAGCGTCTGTGTATCAGTGAGTCATACAATAAAGTCACGTTCTACTGCACCTCCGGCCTCCTTATTGAAATACTGGTTATGGACATAACACAATACTTCAATATTTCCCATCTGGCAACACTGCACAGACAGCAAAGCAAGCCCAAATACGCAACTACACGTTAAAAAACATGCCCCAAAACCCGCAGTCTGCGACTGACGAGATTTGTAAGCGACTTTAGAGAAAAACAAGCCCAAAATCGCTTATAATAAGCGGACTTGGCAACTATGAGGGCACGGTATCAGGGGTAGAAAATTTCCTTTGACATGAAGACTGTCCATCATGCAGAATGAATTCTGATTGTTTTATTTCAAGTGGACTGATTTAAAGGACGCACAACTGGAGCATGCGCAAATTAGCCAGAAGGAATGTAGCAGGAACAACCACTGCAGGTCACCACAGGCGCCCAGAAGGTAAGCTTAATTATTTGATAAATGTAATTTGAGTAAAAAATATTTCAGTATCAAGGGGGTACATATTTATATCGGCTCTGATAACTTTTTAGCCGGTATATCAGCAAATAGTTAAGTTAGCTAGCTTTAAGAGTAGCTAAGTGGTTAACATTGGCTAACTGTTACCACAACAAAAAAGGACCATCCATCCATCCATCCATCTTCTACCGCTATCCCGGAGGTTCGGGTCGCGGAGGCAGCAGTTCAAGCAGAGAAGCCCAGACTTCCCTCTCCCCAGCCACCTGCTCCAGCTCTTCAGAGAGGATACCAAGGCGTTCCCAGACCAGCTGGGAGACATAGTCTCTCCACCGAGTCCTGGGTCTGCCCCGGGGTCTCCTCCCAGTGGGACGTGCCCGAAACACCTCAAGTGGGAGGCGTCCAGGAGGCATCCTAATCAGATGCCCATACCACCTCAACTGACATCTTTCAATGTGGAGGAGCAGCGGTTCTACTCTGAGCCTCTCCCGAATGACTGAGCTCCTCACCCTATCTCTGAGGGTGAGTCCAGCAATCCTACGGAGAAAGCTCATTTCAGCCGCTTGTATCCGCGATCTCGTTCTTTCGGTCATTACCCAAAGCTCGTGACCATAGGTGAGAGTAAGAACGTAGATTGACTGGTAAATCGACAGCTTTGCCTTAGAACTCAGCTTCCTCTTCACCACAACAGACTGGTACAACGTCCGCATCACTGCAGATGCTGCTCCAATCCGTCTGTCGATCTCTCGCTCCATTTTCCCCTCACTCGTGAATAAGACCCCAAGATACTTAAACTCCTCCACTTGGGGCAGGAGCCTGTCCCCAACCCAGAGAGGACAATCCACCTTTTTCCGGCTGAGGACCATGGAACTCGGACTTGGAGGTGCTGATTCTCATCCCAGCCGCTTCACACTCAGCGGCAAACCGTCCCAGCAAGAGCTGGAGGTCATTGCTGGATGAAGCCAACAGGACAACATCATCTGCAAACAACAGAGATAAGATCCTGTGGTCACCAAGCATGACACCCTCTATTCCCTGGCTGCGCCTAGAAATCCTGTCCATAAAAATTATGAACAGGATCGGTGACAAAGGTCAGCCCTGGCAAAGTCCAACTCTCACTGGGAATGAGTCCGACCGAGTGTTGGCAATACGAACCAAACTCTCACAACGGTCGTACAGAGACCAAATAGCTCGTAACAACAAGTCCGATACCCCATACTCCCGAAGCACCCCCAACAAAAAACCATGAGGGACGCGGTCAAATGCCTTCTCCAAGTACACAAAACACATGTAAACTGGTTGGGCAAACTCCCACGAACCCTCGAGAATTCTCGAGAGGGTAAAGAGCTGGTCCGATGTGCCACGGCCAGGATGAAGACCACATTGCTCCTCCTGAATCAGAGGTTCGACCAACGGCTGGACTGTCCTCTCCAGTACCTTGGCATAGACCTTCCCAGGGAGGCTGAGGAGTGTGATCCCTCTAAAGTTGGAGCACACCCTCCGGTCCTCTTTTTTGAAAAGAGGAACCACCACCCCGGTTTGCCATGCCAAAGGCACTGCCCCCAACCTCCACGCAATGTTGCAGAGGCGTGTCAACCATGACAGCCCAACAACATCCAGGGCCTTGCTCAGGGCGAATCTCATCCACCCCCGGGGCCCGGCTACCAAGGAGATTTTTAACCACCTTGGCGACCTCAGCCCCTGTGATAGGCGAGTCGTCCCCCTCGTCCACAAACCCTGCTTCCTCTGTGGAAGGCGTATCAGTGGGATTGAGGAGATCCTCGAAGTATTCCTTTCACCGCCCAACGATATCCCCAGTCGAAGTCAACAGTGCCCCATCCGCACCATACACAGTGTGGACAGGGAGCTGCTTTCCCCTCCTGAGTCGCCGGACAGTTTGCCAGAATCTCTTCGAGGCCGACCGAAAGTCTTGCTCCAAAAAAGGACAAATAATTTAATTAATTTAACAAGTAAGATAACATTAAAGCTAAAGCTGAAAAGATAAATTTTCTTTACATGTTCTGAAGTAGAGTATTGGCAGAGCTTTCTCTTGTGTCAGTCTGTGCAATTGCATAATCACACAAACTGCTCCAGTTTTAGCTTAAATAATAGAAATGTCATTTTGTAAACACTGTTGTGTAAACCTACATTTGTGTATTTTTATGCAACTTATCTGAGTTGAGAATTAAATATTTCAAAATTAATCATTTACTCATTATTTTTATTGAGAGCAAAGCAAGGAGACTCAAAAAAACATGAAAGCATAAATAATCAAAACTGCATAGTAAAATCACAAAATGAGGTGCCCAAAAGACCATGCAACCCACCACAGAAAATAAGACTTTATAAACCAGAATATGGCTCACACAAAGATCAGCAAGGTGGTAAGTGAATTATTACTTTGCTTCAAGGATATTTTTCCTGACTTTGTCAGAGAAAATTAATCGTTTTTCATTTGAACCTTCCTTTTTCTGTCTTATGATAATTTATATTTTAGCTTATATTTAGCATGTCATTCCAACCCTGTCTTATTTCACCTTTGTAATCTTTGTACCATACACAGCAAAATCAGTATATCGAAATTAACCCTTGCATTGTTTGCCTTTATTTGACATACAGTTCAGAGAGAGAGTACATGGAATGACAAGCAGGAGAGAGATGGGAGGATCGCCCAGCTGGGAATTGAAAACCAGGGATCACAGCAGAATCAGAAGCTCTTGTGGTAGGGCTTAAAACTCCTGAGCCACCGGGGACACCCTGATTCAGTACATTTGATTGAAAGCTTACTCTGTCGGCCTCCGTCGGTCTATGATGACCATGGAAGAGAATCCTAAACGTCTACTCTGCTGGAACAGCACCGCCTGTGGCTGAACAGGCCGATGCGCGAATGGCAGTCCCTGTCACACAGGTCGTACTTGTGGGTGGTCTCCGTGCTGCTGGGTCTGTGGCGGTTCTTCCTGCGGGTCCTTTTTTCATCTGCTGCAGCAGTCAGTCTCTCTTCACCCGCCTTGAGCTGTCTGGTCAGGGTGCCTCTCCATTTGGAGTGGTCCGTTGCAAGGTCCTCCCAGCGCTCTGTGTTGATCTCCAGGGCCTTCATGTCTCTCTTGCAGACGTCTCTAAAGCACAGCTGTGGGCGGCCAACGTCTCTCCTGCCAGTCGCCAGTTCTCCGTAGAGGACATCTTTGGCGATTCTGCCATCCTCCATACGGTGAATGTGGCCTAGCCAGCGGAGCCTGTGCTGCCTGAGTAGAGTGAACATGGAGGGAAGGCCGGCGCGGGACAGAACTTCTGTGTTGGGCACTTTGTCCTGCCAGGATATGTCCAGGATGTGGCGAATGCAGCGCAAGTGGAAGGAGTTCAGTCTCTTTTCCTGCCGGGCGTATGTTGTCCACGTCTCACTCCCATAGAGCAGTGTGCTGATGACGCAGGCATTGTACACTGCCATCTTCGTCTTGACAGAGAGTTTGAGATTCTCCCACACTCGTGTGGTGAGGCGAGCGAGTGTGAAGGCTGATTTTCCAATCCTCTTTTCGATCTCTGTATCAAGGGAGAGGTTGTTGCTGATCGTGGACCCCAGGTACGTGAACTGATTCACGACCTCCAGCTCGTAGTCGTCGATGGTGATGGTTGGTGGTGCTTCCGTGCCTTGCGCCAAGACGTTAGTCTTCTTCAGGCTGATGGTAAGCCCGAAGTCCTTGCATGCCTGGGAGAAGCGGTCCATCAGGGTCTGAAGCTCCTGCTGTGTGTGGGTTGCGACTGCAGCGTCGTCTGCGAACAGCATGTCTCTGATTAGAGCCTCACGTACTTTGGTTCTGGCTTTCAGGCGGGCAAGGTTGAAAAGCCTGCCGTCAGATCTTGTGTGCAGGTAGATTCCCCCTGTTGCTGTGCTGAAGGCATGCCTCAGGAGTATAGCAAAGAAAATCCCAAAGAGGGTTGGCGCAAGTACACAGCCCTGTTTCACTCCGCTGCGTATGTTGAATGGCTCTGAGACGGTGCCGTCGTGCTGCACTATCCCTTGCATGTTGGTGTGAAATGATTCGATGAGGCTTTAGAACTTTGGTGGGCATCCTATCTTTGGCAGGATCTTGAAAAAGCCCTCTCTGCTGACCAGATCGAACGCTTTGGTGAGGTCGATGAAGGCGACGTACAGGGGCATGTTCTGTTCTCTGCATTTCTCCTGGAGTTGGCGGATGGAGAATATCATGTCTACCGTCGATCGCTCAGCGCGGAAGCCACACTGAGACTCAGGGTAGACACGTTTGGCAAGCTTCTGTAGACGAACGAGAACAACTCGTGCGTAGACTTTGCCAACAATGCTGAGGAGGGAGATGCCCCTGTAGTTGTTGCAGTCGCTTCTCTCCCCGTTGTTTTTGTAGAGGGTGATGATCTTGGCGTCCCTCATGTCCTGTGGTACGGCACCTTCCTTCCAGCACTGGCAGAGGACGTCATGCAATGGCAGCAGTAGGGTGGTCTTGCAGTGCTTGATCAGGTCGGGGGGTATGCCGTCATTGCTGGGTGCCTTGCCAGCGGCCAAGCTATCAATGGCCTTGCTGAGTTTGTCGACGGTTGGCTCGGCGTCAAGTTCATCCATGGATGGCAGGCAGTCGATGGCATCAAGGGCTGACGGTGTCACGGTGTTCTGTCTGGAGTAGAAGTCGGAGTAGTGTTCCACCCATCTCTCCATCTGCTTGTTCTTTTCTGTGATCATCTCCCCAGTGGAGGATTTGAGGGGGGCCATCTTGCTCTGAGCCGGACCAAGTGCTTTCTTGATGCCATCGTACATACCACGGATGTTCCCTGTTATGGCAGTGGTTTGAATGTCTTGGCTGAGCTGAGTCCAGTACTCGTTGGCACAGCACCAAGCAGTCTGCTGAACTTTGCTTCTCGCAGCCCTGAGAATCTGGAAATTCTTCTCGTTTGGGTACTTCTTGTACTCAGCAAGTGCTGAGCGCTTGGCTTCAATGATGGGGGTCATCTCAGTCAACTTGGCATCAAACCAGTCCTGTGACTTCGAGGTCTTCCTCCCAAAGGTAGCCAAGGCTGTGCGGTGGATGGTGTTTCGCAGCTCTTCCCACTTCTGCTTTGCAGATTATCCTTCTTGTGGTACACCAAGTTCCTTCTCAAAGGTGGAGGCAAACTGCTCAACAAGTTCTGGTTGGGAAATCTTGCTGGTGTCAATCCGTGCCTTTCCAGGCTGTCTAGCACGATGGAATTTCTTCAGCTGCAGCTTGACCTTGCAACACACCAATGAATGGTCTGTGTTGCAATCTGCACTCTGGAACGAACGGGTGATTAGCACGTTCTTCAGTGAGGTGCGCCTGGTCAGGATCAAGTCCAGCTGGTGCCAGTGCTTTGAGCGCAGATGTCGCCAGGAAACCTTGTGTTGGGGCTTGGTCTTGAAGAACGAGTTTGTGATGCACAGATCGTGACATGTGCAGAACTCGAGCAGCCGCTGTCCGTTGTCGTTCATTCTGCCCACGCCAAATGGTCCAAGACAGGAGGGCCAGGAGTCATGGTCAGCACCCACTCTGGCATTGAAGTCTCCAAGGAGAATGAGTTGTTCAGAGTTGGGGATGATCCTGACAGTTGTTGCGAGATTCTCGTAGAACTCGTCTTTTGCCTCTGGTGTGGCTGTCAGTGTTGGGGCATACACACTGACGAGGGTGACTGGGCCTTGAGTGGTGTTCAGGCAGAGGGTGAGGAGTTGTGCAGAGCCGTTGCTACCCGGTTCCACTATCTTCAGCAAGGTGTTCTTCACTGCGAAGCCCACTCCGTGTTCCCTGTGTTCGTCACTGCCCTTTCCCTGCCAGTAGAACGTGTAGTCCTTCTCTCTCAGTGTGCCTGCATCAGCCAACCGTATTTCCTGGAGAGTGGCGATATCCACTTCCAGTCTCTTCAGCTCATAATTGATGATGGCAGTCTTCCTGGTGTTGTTGATGTCCTTGAGGTTAGCAGCGAGTCCTGTCATCATAGTGTGGACGTTCCAAGTTCCCAGTTTTAGAGTTGGTCTCTTTTGTTTTTTTGTCTTGCCTGGTGCGAAGGTTCTCAGCCTGCCGTTCGGACTTCTCCTCATCCCCATGCACCCAATGAGGAAAGCAAGCTGTGGCGGGGCAACACCTTATTGGCTGGGGGCTGCCCAGCTTGAGGCGGGCGGTAGCTGTCCAATGTGATCCGATGATCCCTCCCACCGTCAGGAACAATCCCTGGCGCCGCGCTCTACGCCAATTGAGCGGTGGCTTATAACCGGTAACTGTCATTCCCCGTGTTTTGTCTACGCCAAAGGCGAAGCTGGAGTGTCCTCTCCAGTGATCCGGTGTTCTACCTTCCAGTATTGGGCGTTGGTAGGATTCAAGCCTGGGCAGGAAGATATGGAGGACAAGATGTTGCCCATGCAGCATGTCCCCCCTCTCCACGTCACTGATGAATCCAAAGGAACAACAGGGCTGCTACAGTTTGACACCAGCGCCGTCGCAGGAGCTGCCAGAACGATGTTGAGCACAACAGAGAACTGCCTTAGGGACTCCGACTCCGGATTTTTCCTCAGGGTTGACTCCCGAAGCCTTTCCTGTGACCGGGTGTGCCGCAAGGCAGCGGAGGTTTGAAATCAGGGTTTACCTTCCCCTAGATGGGCTACCTTCCCAGGTTGATGAGCCACCATCTACCCGAAGCATCTGGTTTTAAGGCGCCAGAGATCCGCTCTCACCCCTTCTTCTATTAGTAAAAGCAGTTCCGCCGGGCTTAGAGACTAAACCACACGGGCAGGCTAGGAGTTGGACTTAGTTGTCAGAGGCTTTTCGAGACGCACGCCATAAGGAGCATTTTATGAGCACTGGGAGCTTAACCCCAGTGCCGCTCCTGGCTATGACAACCTTGGAACCAAGCTTACTCCAGAATTACATTAAAAAAGTGATACTATGATAGTAATAGTTAAAGCAAAGAGGTCCATATATTCTGCTGCCTTAAGTGTTCTGCATTTATGGGGTTGAAATGAGACCATAAAGTGCTAAAAATGTTAAACATAGGTAAATATAGTCTAAACAAAGGTCAAAAAGCCATGATGGACACCAAGGCTGTAAACTGGTGTCATGACTGATTAGAATATTCAGCCCACGTGCAAGGTGCAGCAACAAAGAAACAATCAAACAGTATACATGTTTGAATGTTTTATTAAATATCAAAACCCATGACAGGGCCCCCCTTCTAGGAGCACCTCCTGGTGGTCCCCAAGGTTTATCGGGATGGGCTTGATGGTAGGATCGGAGTATCTCTTTATCCAAGATTCAGGCCAAAGGAACCCAGGATTGCTCCTCCGGGCCGTAGCCCTCCCAATCAACCAAATACTGGAGACCCCGGCCCGACAACAAACATCCAAGATCCAGCGGACCGTGTGGCAGGGTGGCCGTTGATGATCCGGGGAAGAGGAAGCGGCTTCGGGGCGGGGGGGGGGGGCAGAGAGGACTGACCGTGAGGGGCTTGATGTGTGAGACGTGAAAGGTTGGGTTCACTTGGAGGGTAGGTGGGAGTCTCAGCCAAACCGAGGCGTCGTTGATAATTCTGGAGATTGGGAAGGGCCCAATAAAGCATGGAGACAACTTCTTGGACGTAGTCTTCAATGGCACTTGACTGGCTGCCAACCAGACCTGCTGTCCCACTGCATACTTGGGTACGGGCATCCGCTGTTTAAACGCCGCAGCCCGGTTGCGCTCCTCACAGTGGTTAAGAGCAGTGCGTGCGTACCTCCAGATGTGTGTGAACGTGATCCGTGAGCAGGACGGCCGTCTCCAAGGCTGAAGGGAGTTTGAAGAGCGCCACCAAATGGACAGCCTTGGAGAAATGGTCCACGATGGTCAGAATCACAGTTTTGCTGTGGGAGGGGGGAAGTCCAGTGACAAAGTCTACGGCAAAGTGGGACCATGGCCAACCAGGGACGGAAAGGGGATGGAGGAGTCCAGATTGGGGGGGGGATCGGACTTGCCCCGGACACAGGTCTGACAGGCCCGTACGTACTCCCGCACGTCCCGCCACAGCGCGGGCCACCAGAACTCCCGCCAAATCAGGTCAATGGTGTGGGTGGTTCCAGGATGACAGGCAAAATGGCTAGTGTGACCCCACTGGATGACGTCACTGCGGAGGGCAGTGGGGACATACAGGCGATCCGGGGGACACACTGCTGGCACAGGCTCCCGAGACTGGGCCTGACGGACCCTCCACTCGATATCCCACATAAGGGCACCAAGGACGCATGAGGAGGGAAGAAGGAATTAAGGGAGGGAAGGGGGTGCTACCTTCTTGGAATCAAACTGGCGCAATAGCGCGTTCGGTTTAGTATTCTGAGCACCAGGCCGGTAGGTGATGGTAAAATTAAACCGCTGGAAAAATAAAGCCCAGTGAGCCTGCCTGGCATTAAGTTGGTGGGCCGACCGCAAGTACTCAAGGTTCTTGTGATCGGTCTGCACGACAATGGGGTGAATAGCCCCCTCTAACCAATGTCTCCATTCCTCTAATGCCAATTTAATGGCGAGCAGCTCTCTGTCCCCTATGTCTGTCGTAATTTCTCTCGGCCGGCGGAAATCGACGAGAGAAATACGTGCACGGATGGAGCTTCTGATCGGAGGATGTGCGCTGTGAGAGGACAGTGCCCACCCCTGAATCAGAAGCATCCACCTCAAGGACGAACTGGAGCTGCGTGTCGACCTGGGCCAGGATTGGTGTGTCAGTGAACAGACCCTTTAATTTAGAAAAGGCCTGCTCCGCTGCCTTGGTCCACCGAAAAGGGACCTTAACGGAGGTCAGATGTGTTAAGGGCAGTGCGACCCCCACTATAGTTCCTGATGAACCTGCGATAAAAGTTTGCAAACCCGAGGAAGTGTTGAAGCTCCCTATGGGAGTGGGGTGTCGGCCAATCGAGCACTGCCCTCCACCTTGGCTGGGTCTGCAATCGGTCTCCCTTCAGCTACTATGAAGCCCAAGAAGGCAGTAGATGTTGTGGAGAACTCTCACTTCTCGGCCTTAACGTAGAGCTGGTTCTCCAAGAGCTGTTGTAAAACGGCCCTTACATGGACCTCGTGTTCCTCTGGCAAGCGGGAGAAAATCAAAATGTCATCCAAATAGACGAACACAAATTGATAGAGCATATCACTGAGGACATCGTTAATTGACCATTGGAAGACAGCGGGGGCGTTGGTGAGCCCAAACGGCATCACCAAATACTCGAATTGCCCCAAGTGTGTTTTAAACGCTATCTTCCACTTGTCCCCCTCACAAATGCAAATGAGATGGTACGCATTGCATAAGTCTAATTTAGTAAACACCCATGAGTGCTGAAGGAGCTCAAACGCGGAATTTTTCAAGGACAGGGGATATTTGTCCTTAACTGTTATAGCGTTGAGCTCATGGTAATCAATACATGGGCGCAGTGAACCATCCTTCTTGTTGACAAAGAAGAATCTGGCCCCAAGAGGAGCCGAAGATGGCTGAATGAGGCCGGCGTTCAGCAACTCTTTAACATACTTCTCCATAGCCTCCCTCTCCAGCCCAGAAATACTGTAATGCTGGCTGGATGGCAGCTTCGCCCCCAGGATGAGGTCCACAGCACAGTCATAAGAGCGATGACGTGGCAGCGACAGTGCTCTTGACTTGCTGAAGACCTCCCCTAAATCATGATAAGCCCGGGGAATGAGGCTGAGATCCGACGGCTCAACCGGAGGAGGAGAGACCAGGAGAGATAGGGCACATTCCGCTGAACTTAAACAATTGGCCAAACAAAACGGGCTCAAGGAGGAAATGGAATTCCGCCCCCGATTTATTATGGAGCTGTGCCTCCGGAGCCACGGATAACCAAGAATCATTGGGGAAGAGGAATTTGGGAGAACTAGGAACATTAGTTCCTCCTGATGATTCCCGGACAAGAGGATGGCAACCGGCTGCATGCATTCGGTGATAACTGCAACCTCGCTGCCAGATATGTTGGTAACACATTGTTCATGGGACAGTTTAAGAGTGGGAATACCAAGGTCCCGGACGAGCCGGGACGACATGAAATTGCCCTCTGCCCCTGAATCAACTAACGCCAAGACCCTCCTCTCGACCCCCGGCAATTGCACGAGGGCTGAAATGGAGAAATTGCCGGGGGGAGTTAACTTGGTCCCACCCGCCAGAACCCCCACGGTTACTGTCGGGCGGCGTCTTTTGGCCGCCGGGGGCACTTGTCCTGTCCGTGCTCCGGGGAAGCACAGCACAAGCACGCACCAGCTCTCCTCCTTCGCCGACGCTCAGCCTCTGTTAGACGAACCCGGCTGAGGTCCATCGGCTCGGGAGGAGGACTGGCCCCCCAGTGTCAGTCCCCGCGGTGGGCACATGCTCACCGGACGAGCGAGAGGAGGCCTGTCGCTCCTTCGCGTGCTCATGGTAGCGGTTGTCCAACCCCACAGCCTGATCAGTAAGACCATCGAGCATCTCAGGAATGGCATGAACTGCCAGATCGTCACGGCAATGGTCATTCAACCAGTGGAGGAACGCGCTGCGTAACGTGACCTTGTTCCACCCTGAGTCTGCCGCTTCGACCCGAAACTCCACAGAGAACTTGGCCACAGACCGAGCCCCCTGGCGGAGAGTCATAAGGTGGCTCATTATGTTCCCCTGACTCTCGGTGTGGTCGAACGTGTGACAGAAAGCGGCCACAAATTGGTCAAACATGTAACTACGGCCCTCAGGGCTGTCTGCTGTGGCCCGAGCCCAACTAAGGGCCCGGACCCGTAGCAGTAGGGTGAAAAACTGAATTTTTGTGATCTCCATCGGGTACTCCAAGGACGCGTATCGCGCTGTTCCCCGCGCTGCGCTCGGACTATCTGATCTCGTGATGGTCTACCTGATTCCCACATACAGACAGAGACTAAAGCTCACAAAACCTGTTGTGAGCACTTTGAGGAAATGGACCAGTGAAGCTGGGGAGGAGCTGCGCACATGCTTGGAAATAACTGACTGGGGCATGTTTAAAGGAGCCACGCATGATCTGGATGAATACACGGACACTGTGACCTCATATATCCACTTTTGTGAGGAGAGCATTCTTCCATTGCGCACCAGGGTGAGTTACTCCAACAACAAGCCCTGGTTCACAACTAAGCTCAGACAGATCAGGAAGGAGAAGGAAGCAGCGCTGAAAAGTGGAGACAGGGACTGCTACAGGGAGGTCAAATACCGGTTTAGGAGAGAGCTGAGGAGAGCTAAATCTGTGTATTCTGAGAGACTCCAGCAGCAGTTCACTGCTAACGACTCTGCTTCTGTGTGGAGAGGACTGAGGCAAATCACCAACTATCGGCCTCAGGCTTCTAAAGGACAGGATGACAAAGCCCTTTGTCAAAGACTGTCTCAACACTATGCCCGTTTTGACACCTCGTCAGCTGTGTCCAACTCCCCCCCTCCCCCCAGTGCCACTGCCTCCATGGTCCCCACTTCATCAAAGGTGGCCCCCCTCCCCCCCCCTGCCCTTGCCATCAGTGAGCAGGACGTGCACAGACAGTTCTCCAGACTGAACCCGCGCAAGGCCCCCGGTCCGGACGGTGTGTCTCCCTCCACCCTGAGACACTGTGCGGAGGAGCTGACTCCTGTCTTCACAGACATTTTTAACACCTCCCTGAAGTCATGCCATGTGCCGGCCTGCCTCAAAACCTCTACCATCGTCCCTGTCCCCAAGAAGCCACGGATCACTGGACTTAACGACTACAGACCTGTAGCGCTCACCTCTGTAGTCATGAAGTCCTTTTAGCGCCTGGTCCTGCCCCACCTCAAGACCATCACCACTCCCCTCCTGGACCCGCTGCAGTTTTCCTACAGAGCCAACAGGTTTGTGGACGACGCAGTCAACCTGGCCCTCCACTCCATCCTGCAGCACCTGGACTCCCCGGGAACCTACGTCAGGATCCTGTTTGTGGACTTCAGCTCTGCATTCAATACCATCCGCCCCGCTCTGCTCCAGGACAAGCTGTCCCTGCTCAACATGCCTGGCTCCCTCTGCAGGTGGATCACCGACTTCCTGACGGACTGGAGGCAGCATGTGCGGCTGGGAAAGACTGTCTCAGACTCTGTTAGCATCAGCACCGGATCACCCCAGGGCTGTGTACTTTCCCCCCTGCTCTTCTCCCTGTACACCAACTCCTGCATCTCCAGCCACCAATCTGCCAAGCTGATCAAGTTTGCGGACGACACCACCCTCATCGGGCTCATCTCCAACGGTGACAAATCCGTCTACAGGAGAGAGGCAGCCCAGCTGGCGTCCTGGTGCAGCCACAACAACCTGCAGCTGAACACTCTGAAGACAGTGGAGATGATCGTGGACTTCAGAAAAGTCACAGCCCCTCTGCCCCCCCTTACCCTCACAGACTCTCCCATCACCACTGCGGATTCCTTCCGCTTCCTGGGCACCACCATCACCCGGGACCTCAAGTGGGAGCCGATCATCAGTTCCCTCATCAAAAAGGCCCAGCAGAGGATGTTCTTCCTGTGGCAGCTGAGGAAGCTCAAGCTACCCACCAAGATGTTGGTGCAGTTCTACATGGCCATCATCGAGTCCATCCTCACCACCTCCATCACCGTGTGGTACGCAGGAGCCACCGCCAGGGACAGACTAAGACTGCAGCGCGTTGTGCGCGCTGCTGAGAAGGTGATCGGCTGCAAGCTCCCATCCCTCCAGGACCTGTACATCTCCAGGACCCGGAGGCGTGCAGGTTGGATCATAGCCGACCCTTCACACCCTGGACACGCACTGTTTGCCCCCCTCCCCTCAGGCAGAAGACTTCGGTCCATTCAGACTAAAACCTCCCGCTACATGAACAGCTTCTTCCCCTCTGCCATCAGACTGCTGAACACTAAGTGACTTATTAGACTCTCGTGCATTATGTACAGCAGCTCAACCGGACTCATGACAATTATCACTGTTTTCTTTTTGCACTACCGACTGCACTATGTGGAACTCCACAATATCTGGTGCTTGTTAATATATTTAAAAATTGCATAGATTAGTATTACTTATTCATATTCTACGTTTTATTGCATGCATAGTTTTTTATTTTTATCTTTAGTGCTACTCTGTAGAAGATGTGCTCAAATGATGAGGCTGAGTTTAGTCGTAAACCAGCTTTATTGACAGAACACAGCTTCTAGCATTCTCAAAGCAGGAAAGAGAAAGAATCATATCTCATCACCCTTTTATATGTTTCCAGCATCAGAATTCAAGTCACATGGTGTTTTCAGTAAACATACAGTCACAAAGCATCCCTTTGAATCTTCACCATTGTCTCTCATTTCCTGATGAACCGGAAATCTCCCCGGGGCATCTTCTGTGGGACAAAGAGACAAATCTCACACCTCCTTGTTATCTTCTGCAGATTCGAGTCCTTTGTCCTTGCAGACGTGACACCCTCAATACACATGCAGTCCTGTCTCTATGGAAACGTGGGCCCACAATGTGTGTCGCCCACACTACCCCCCCACAAACGTCTAGTAAGGGCAAAACCTGCATGGCATAAAAAAGAAAAAACACAAAACACTCCATATATCGCTAATCAATCCACCAACTGCCTAGGTTTTAACTTTCTGCCGAATCTGCTGCAACCTGGCTTGGCTGCACCTGCAACATCTCTCTGCACCTGTGGATTAAAGCTGTTAGCACCTTTCTGTGAAGATTTTGGAGAATGTCCTCTCGGCGGCCTGCCATGGCGGGGGGGCCTCGCGAGCTGCACTTCCTCATCAGCCAAAACAAAGGCGGGTTTGAGCCTGTTTACGCAAATTAACTCCCTTCTGCCCCCTAAATCTAGCAGAAAATGCTTCTGCCCGGTCTCCAGCACTTGGAACGGTCCGTCATAAAACGGCCGCAAACTTGGACGCTGAGCATCATGTTTAACAAAAACAAACTCTGCATTTTTTAAAGCCTTGGGCACAAAAACGTGTGGTAAACTGTGATGGACCGGGCCAGGGAGCGTGTTTGCTCCCGAGTCGCTCTGCCACGGCTGAGCAGGGGGGGCATTTGGTGTGGGATTATCGGGGAGAAATTCCCCCGGCAAACGGAGAGGTTGTGCAAAAACTAATTCAGCCGCGGAAGCATGCAAATCTTCCTTAGGTGCAGAACGCAACCCCAATAAAACCCATGGAAGTTTGTCCACCCAATTTGTATCCGTCAGCGACGCTCTGAGGGCTGCTTTCAATGACCTGTGAAAGCGTTCGCATAAACCATTAGCCTGGGGGTTATACGCGGTAGTGCGATGAATCTTCACCCCCAAGCTGCGGGTCATCGATGACCATAGTTCGGAAATAAATTGGGGACCCCTGTCGGACGTTATGTCCGACGGTACACCGAAACGCGCAACCCACGCTGCTAAAAATGCTCGCGCAACTTCTTCCGCTGTGGTTGATGTCAGAGGAATCGCCTCTGGCCAACGCGTGGTGCGATCCACCATCGTCAAAAGATGTGTGTGCCCGTGTGATAATGGGAGCGGGCCCACCAAGTCAACATGCACGTGATCAAAACGCTTAGCGGGGATGTGAAAAGGTTCCAACGGGGCCTTAGTGTTTCTGTGTATTTTGGCTCGCTGACACGCTACGCAGGCTGCCGCCCATTCCTTGACCTGTTTGCGCAACCCGGGCCAAACAAATTTCTCCCCCACCAACTTAATCGATGCGCGCACCCCCGGGTGAGAGAATGGACCGAGTCAAAAACGCGGCGACACCACGCGGCTGGCACCACGCGGCTGGCACCACGGGGCGGAGACGTCCCGTGGAGACATCGCAGATTAGTGGGGGCATACCACTTTGTTGCTCCCTGTGCTCCAGCCTTAACCCTGTTGGTCCAGACTGGAGCGCGCGCACGTCCGCGTCGTTAACCTGCTCCGCAGCCATGGCTGCATAACCTAACCCAACACAGACCGGGGCTGCGCGCGCTCCCGCGTCGCTGCCCGGGCCCGCGGCCACGGCTACAGAGTCTGCCCCTATGGGGCTTGGTGGTGCTATCGCGCGCGAGAGGCAGTCTGCCACAACATTGTGTTTACCCGCGACATGCTGAATATAAGATAAGATAAGATAAGATAAGATAAGCCTTTATTAGTCCCACAACGGGGAAATTCCAGGATTGCAACAGCACAGGGATAGCAAAACAAGCAAGCAAGAGCAGCTAATATACATATGTACATATTACTATAAAATATATATATATACACACACACACACACAGACACACAGTGCAGAGCATTGTAGCTGGATGGAATAAATATATGAATATATGAACACACAGTGCAGAGCATTGTAGCTAGATGGAATAAATATGTAAATATATAAACACCCACAGTACGGAGCGTTGCAGCTAGGTGGAATAAATATGCAAGTATATAAACACACACAGTGCGGAGCAATGTAGCTAGATGGAATAATATGTAGATATATAAAAACACAGTGCGGAGCATTGTAGCTAGATGGAATAAATATATAGATATATAAATATAAACACACCCAGTGCTGAGCATTGTAGCTAGATGGAATAAATATATAGATATATAAATATAAACACACCCAGTGCAGAGCATTGTAGCTAGATGGAATAAATATGTAAATATATAAACACACACAGTGCAGAGCATTGTTGCTAGGTGGGATGAAACAGCATAACCGTCTATTTAGTTATCCTACATGGTATGATTATGTGCCCATACATATTCTCACCCTCCATAGCGACCGGTATGTTCCTAGTTGTATGCCGGAGAGGACCATTGTGTAAGTCTATTGCATCTTTTGCATTCAAAAAAAAAAAAAAAACTATTAGTTTGTTACGTCTTTTTGCTATCTCTGCGAGCAGCAGGGCTGCTCGCAGAGATATTTGTTGAGGGACGGGGCCCCCTCGCTCCCGGCGCGAAGGTCGACCGGGGCGGACTGTCCTCAGTGCGCCCCAACCGCCTCGCGCCGCCCGGGCGGGGACCGGCCCACGACCTGCGGGGGGGCGCAACGGGTCCGCGGCGATGTCGGCCACCCACCCGACCCGTCTTGAAACACGGACCAAGGAGTCTAACGCACGCGCGAGTCGGAGGGTGCCGTGGAAACCCCGAGGCGCAATGAAAGTGAGGGCCGGCCCCCGCCGCCGGCTGAGGTGGGATCCCGCGCTCAATCTCGTACACCAGCTCAGGCTCCTTCCCCACCAGAGAGGTGACATTCCACGTACCAAAAGCCAGTTTAGAAAGCTTGGGATCAGTCCGCCAAGGTCTCCGCCTTTGACTGCCACCTAATCCACATAGCACCGGACTTCCATGATCCCTCCTGCAGGTGGTGAACCTACTGGAGGGCGGACCCATACCCCCAGGTGTCAGACAAGGCAAATCAAAATGACGAGAATATGAATGAACTGGGACTTGCCTGTCTCCTGGAGGTTGGATGGTGCCTGCTGCGGCGGACGTTGCTCCTCCTTCCCCCGCCGGACGGTGACAGAGGGCCCCCTGGGAGGACGACGGGGAGCCGCTCGAGAAGGTTCCGGGACAGGGCTCGCCGAAACGGGACTCCCGAGACACACAGCAGCCGGGATAGGCGACGAGGAGGAGGGGGCGACAGCCGAGATGAGCCGGGCACGGTGCGCTGACGGAACAGCAGGAGAAGAAGGCCAGGGGGGAGAGGCTGTGGGAATTCCCCTCTGACGAGGCGCGGGAGTGGCAGCTGTGTGGGGGGTTGAGCCCTTGCGGCAACCCGGAACTAGATCCGGACGGGATTCGAGCCGAGGTTGACAGCCGGTGTGACGATGGTTTCTTGCAGGGGGCGAGGCGAAGGTGAGATCCGGGAATCGCCGTTCCTGTGCAGAAACAGAGGCGAGCAGGTCGGCAAACTCAGGGAACTCACGCAACTCTGGATTCCTCTCCACCAGTCTAACTGCCGCCGCCACATGCTTCATGATAGCCGATGAACACACAGCGGAGCGAGCAGCAGCCACTCGGTCCCAGATCTTGATTGCTGTCAGCTGCAGCTCCTCTGGGGGAATCCCGAGTGACGACATGTTTGATGGGGAAAGACCTCCAGATGGTGTGAACTCCCGGGCCGGAACGGAGGCAGGAGCGGGATCCCGAAGCGAGGGGCGACGCCTCCTCCTCTTCGGCTTCCTGCCGGGATTTCCCTTCAGCCCACTGAGTATCTCGCGCTGTGCAGCGATGTCATCTCTCCTCACGCTTACCTCAGGGTGGTCGGTGAAGCGGGGAAGATGATCGAGGATGTCCTCGGCTTGGTCCAGGTACCGGGACACGTCGCTGTTGAAGTCGAGGAGGGAGGCGGTGATAAGGATTTCGTCCACGCACTCGAGGGCGTCTGCGAGAATATCGCCCTGACTCTGAGTGCGGGACCTCCGCGACAGCATGCTTCCAACACAGTACCCAGACAGGTAGGAACAACAGTCCAATACTGCAAAAACTCACGGTGAATGGCGTCTCGGTGCGACGCCTCTCTCTAGACGTTCTGGCAGCAGTCTACTGTCACGGTGGCCCTCGCGAGCCACCATAAGACGCCAGCAGTCACCGGTGAGTTGCAGTGACGTTTTATTGGGGAGTGAAGGAACAGAGGAAAATACACATGA
This sequence comes from Pholidichthys leucotaenia, assembly GCA_020510985.1. Taxonomy (NCBI): domain Eukaryota; kingdom Metazoa; phylum Chordata; class Actinopteri; order Cichliformes; family Pholidichthyidae; genus Pholidichthys; species Pholidichthys leucotaenia. The sequence goes on along the minus strand of CM035839.1, from coordinate 136,865,742 downwards.
CAAAGAGGGTAGGATGATCACAGGGTAACTTACAACAGATGACGAATGAACAGCATCTGAGCCGGGGAACGCCCAAAGCGCCAGACGATGGGACATTCTGTCGGGAAGTATAACAGGTAGCATAACAGAGACTGCTGCATCGGGGTGCATTCGGTGTCCGCTTTTAACACCGGTCACTAATGACCCCAAATGTAGCACAGCTGTTGACTTTGACAGCAGGAGGCTCCACCGGGCGCTGTCACATTAAGAGCCCGGGGAGCTAGAAGGGATCCACTGCTGTCAAAGCCTGGAAAGGATAATGTATGACCCGAGCGCGGACGAGACCGGCACTCGGGTTGTGACAAAACCACTTGGTAATGAAATGGCAACATTCAATAGGAGAAGTTAAAATTTACATCAATAGATTTTCAGGCATTTAAGAAAATCATGTGCTGAAAAATATTTGCAGATTATTGTAAAAACAAATATCATCCATCCATCCATCCATCCATCTTCTACCGCTTAATCCTTTCGGGTCGCGGGGGGGCTGGAGCCTATCCCAGCATCTTTGGGCGAGAGGCAGGGTACACCCTCGACAGATCGTCAGTCCATCACAGGGCCAACACAGAGACACAGACAACCATTCACTCTCACATCCATACCTAAGGACAATTTAGAATCCCCAGTTTTGATGCCAATTAACCTAACTTGCATGTTTTTGGCATGTGGGAGGAAACCGGAGTACCCGGAGTAAACCCACGCAGACACGGGGAGAACATGCAAACTCCACACAGAAGGGTCACCGATGGTCTGGGGGTGGGATCGAACCCACGATGGTCAAGGGTGGAATCGATCCCATGACCTTCTTGCTGTGCTGCCACTGTGCTAACCACTGCGCCACCGTGCTGCCCAACACGGGCAGCACGGTGACGATGGTCAAGGGTGGAGTCGATCCCATGACCTTCTTGCTGTGCTGCCACTGTGCTAACCACTGCGCCACCGTGCTGCCCAACACGGGCAGCACGTGGCGCAGATATCGAATATATATATATAATAATATATAATATATATAAATATATAAATAATATATAAACAAATATCCTGTTTATAAGAAACAAGGTAAACTGATAAGGAAGAAGAAAACCATGCAAATTTATGAGAAAAGTTCCAAATGTCTAAGGAAAGTCCAATTTATGCTGAATTTAGGCTTACTGTAGGACTCAATTTAGAATTTACTACAAAGACAATACAGATTCTTACTCAATTAAGAGAACAATGCTTTAGGGAGCTCAAAGCAAAATAATTTGATCTTCCCTGCATAAACAGTCTTTTCAAAACCTTTGCATGGTTCTCAGTGAGATAAATAAGAGTGAAGGTAAAAATGTTGTTTAGAAATTATTGACATACTTATTGAATATACAAAGGCTTTCCCCTGCACTAATCTGAATACTGCTCCTGGCAGCACTGGAACAATATCAAGATTTAACCTCTTGCACTCCGGTGTATCGCGGGCGGATACGTCTCTGCGTCCTAGAGTGCATGAGGGCGCCCTAGTACACACACTGTGCGTCCTAGGGCGCACTGAAAAAAAAAGCTGCATTTCCGTTCTTCCACTACAGACACAGCCGCGAACAGAAAGCCAAAGGAGTGCTTTGATTGGTTTAGATGTGATTGACCTCTCATTCGACTAATAAGAGCCTTGAATTGGGTTTCTGAAACCTTGAAGAACCAATGACTGAAAACCTAGCAAGAAGGACCCGCCTACCAACGGCTGCGAATACAGCCAGCCAATTGAAGCACAGAAGTTCGAAAGCATGCGTCCCTTGCATAAAATCTGTTTTGTGTAAGGCTGGGTGACACACAGGCGTTCGCCAGTCTTTTTTTCTTACTACTGTTCTTATTTGTTTTGAAAAATCGTTCGCCAAAACCGCAATCATGGAAGCGCAAAACCGCAATAATGGAATTACAGTTTGACCGGGTCGCGTGACCAGCACCACGAGTCCGTAACAAGCGGATCAGCGTCATGTTCGTCTGACAATGAGGAAGAGAAGTTCGCCAGCGACACTGCTGTTGTGGACAGGTAAGTGTTATAAGCTAAATTATTCTTTATCCCTGAAAATTGTAATCAAAATGACTTTTGACCGATAGGTAAATTACAACTGTGCGACATCGTAACATGAAGACCGCGGCGCACGGACTGGACATGGTTCGTGCGCCGCGTCCGGACCGTGAACGCCCCCCCCCCCACTACTCTAATGTAGCGGATTGCAGATATTATTGCAGATATTTTAGTACAACTGTGCATAGTAGACCACAGCGCACGGACCTTGTACCGCGGCGCACGGACTGGACACGGTTCGTGCGCCGCGTCCGGACCGTGAACGCCCCCCCCCCCCCGCTACTCTTCTGTAGCGGATTGCAGATATTATTATTATTATTATTATTATTAGTACAACTGTGCGTAGTAGACTGCGGCGCACCGTCACAGTGGTCCGTCATGTGGCGATGGACGATGTCCGTCCTCTGTAGCGGTGGGGGGGGGGGGGTGTTATCCTCTACATTACAGACATTTTAGTATAATTTTTAGTGCACTGTAGGTTATTTTTTCTTGTAAAAAAAAAAAAAGCCACACATTTTGTACGTGGCATGCTTCTTTGTGTGTGGGGGCTTGTTTGTTCATTCATTCATTCATGAATGAATAAACAACCCCCCCACACACACACACAGTCCTGAGTGTCACCTTTCATTAGAGCCCAAGATGAAGCTTCTATATTGAATCATTCAAAAGTTACAGACGTTTTTCCAAACTGTGCCATTTGGCACAGTTCAAAAATGCCTGGGAACAACCTAAGAAAAAAGCTGTGTAATATATTCATTTTTTGTAGTATTGTTACAAAATTTTGACCTCAGCTGGATAACACTTGGTTCTACATTTCTGTTGCATTTTCAGCCCGGCTCTGACAGCTGTGTGTTATTTGCAAGCATTTGTATCCAAAAAAACACCCAGGCCAAATTTATTTTCTTCAAGTTCAGTATGTTTAGATGAATGTTACTCAGTGGCCGGAACACTTAGAGAGATTATGACTGTTTTGCCAAAAAATTCAAAGTGTTTTCTTTTAAATGAGACCAACCCCATGAAGATGCTGCAAAGGGTTGAAGAACAGCTTTTGATTTACTTTGGGTACGTTATTTTTTGGCGTTTTTAGGGAAATTGACCAGAGTGCAAGGGGTTAAAATAGCTGAAATGATTTACTTAGATAATGGAAATCATTTAATGGAATACACTTTGTAAGTCAAATCATGTCACATTTAGGTACAGTACCCTAATTATTAGTACCAAACATTCACCTAGGAAACCATTTAACTTACCATCAACAATCTACAGGATTAGCATAGTACACAAATAAGAAAAATAGGGAAATTGTGAATGGCAAACCCTATCATTGAAGCCATTTAACTTAGGTGATGAGGAAGGGTTTCTGGGTGATTACATGCAAAGAATGACAACTGACAGCGATGTTATCCATACTGCCCTTCCCAGGAGGGACCATGTGACGAAAGAACCATGGAAGGTGCACCCATCTTTTGGGTGAACCAGGGGATCTGGTCATCAAAGGAAACTGGACCAAAATTCCCTGGCAAAGACAACACAAAGGTTATCCTGCTGACTTAAACAGCCGTGGAAAACGAAGGACGTGGCACATGGGTGCATCTAACGTTTTACCTCACTTGAAACCCTCAGCAAGAGACTGTTTAATATACGTACATTGCATACTTATTAAAAAAAAAAGAAAAACAACAAATGACTGTTTAACTGTTTCTCTATGCAAGTGTCAGCTGATGGCGCTGGCGTCCAGCAACGACCTTTGCTATAGAAAAACAGGCTGTTTGTTTATCATGATGAGACAAAAATACAAGGGAAAGAAAAGTGCGGTTAGTGTTGTTACCTTATCATCCTCATCATCCTCGTAGTAATACTTAGTGTTGGTTGTTATTAAGTTGTTCCATTGCCTATACACCGTAGAGAATTGTTATGTTTACTCCTTAATAACACTAACAGTTGGACAAATTATCTGTTATTGCTAAAATGATGCAGCTACTACAGGCTGTTTGGTTTCTTAAGAGAGGCTATATACAAAAATAACATAGCAAACTTCACATTGAATCACACCTGTCACAACACTTGTCACTCCACTGATCAGAAACATGATGGCACTCCTTACTCTGCGAATGGCAAGGTTAATTTCATCAGGGACCTCCTCTTTTTGAAGTGGTGATGTCTCTTTCCAGCAGCTTAACACTCTCTAAGTGTGCAATGGCTTACAGTGTGTCTCTCCCCTGTACTGCTACCCTGCTTGACCAACAAAGCGAGCAAGTGTTATACCAAGGATCTACGTTGTCAAAGGTCATTGAGTCATTGGGCGTATTCGTACCTGGTCAGGACACTGGGCAGGTTTGTATACCCCGTTTTGGCAACTGACCGTACCCTCATCATGTCGGCAGGGCAGGTGGGCAGGGTGAAGAGAGATGCTTTTCTACCACATGATGCCATTTTTGGAGCATGAATGCAATTTCAGATGGAAAGTACAGGAGTGAGTTTTTTTTGTTCACTGTTTCTTTGAGTGAGAGTGGATACGAATACCTTAGGGATTAAAAGACTTAATTATAGGCTGCAATTATTTACAAAATTATAACAAAGGATAGAATGGTTCTTGGTCGACTAATTTCCACCCGTAGGGGTGTGTTCCCTATTATAGGAGGTTATTGTTGTACTTCTATCCATGAAAATGATGCAAATGGTCATATTAATACTTTGGATACACATAGCTTCATTGCTTTGCAGGCAGTGATGACAAAACTGATTAAGTTAGTGTTTCTCTTCATGGAGAAGTCTCATCACGAACTTGGTAATAATTTTTATAGTGATAACTTCGGACTTTTCGTGTGTGAGTCCTTAATATGATGATGAGGCTGGTTATTGTAAACTTAGCGATACATCTTCATACAACTGTTGCAGATGATGAGGATGGTGAAAGGGGTAATACTAATCTAAGGAGTATGAAGGTTGTAATATAATTTAAGTCTGTTTTGAGGATCTTCATATTATTTTCTACATTCTTATTTGACACAGTCTAAGATTAATTTTGATCATATTACACATGTTTATGCAATGATTCGCTCTGCCTGCTTATTATCCTCAGCTTTGCGCACACCTGCGCCTCATCATCACCGGAGCTATTTAGACCGCGCTGCCCTCACATCGGCGCGAAGTCATCTTTCTCCATGGTCAGATGAGACCAGCACATGCCTTCATCTTCCTCACAGTTTTCCTCGTCACAGCCTACTCTCTCCTAAGAACCTCACTCTCTTTGTCAGTCAACAGGAAGGATTCTCTCCTCCATGACAAGTAAGCCATCTTTACACTCATCATTGTTTACGCTCATCCCCTGTGCACAGGCAGAGATCCATGGCGGCGGATCTCTCTCTCCTGGTGGCGGACTGAGCTACACTCCCATCTCCACGAGCACTTCCATCCTCTCCAGCAGTTACCGGGACAGCGGGCACTGTCTTCCTGGCCGGAGCCTTTGGGTCGAACCTGAGCACTACACCATCTCATCGTACAGTAAGCATTGGACATTCCTGTACATCCCCTCAGGGGTCAAACACTAATCCTCCCTGTCTCTGCTTATCCATAGGGTTGCCAGGCTGCACGGTGCTTTGCTCACCCCCGGCTGCTACATCTGCACTCACACACATGCATGCACACACTCAATACATAATAAAGATAACTGAATGTGCTTTTGAGTCTGAATCTGCTCACTGGGTCTTAAAACCATGTTAGTTCACTCTTAATGACATATTCTACACACGTTTTAACCTCTTGCACTCCGTTGTACTGCGGGCGGGCAAGTCTCTGGGTCCCAGAGCGCACAAGGGCGCTCTCGTGCGCCCTCGTGCGCTCTAGGACGCATGATGGAGCTGCGTCCAAGCGCGCACTGAAAATAAAAGCTGCATTTCCGTTCTTCCACTGCAAACACAGCCGCGAACAGATTAGTTCATCTGATTGACCTCTCATTCGACTAATAAGAGCCTTGAATTGTGTTTCTGAAACCTTGAAGAACCAATGACTGAAAACCTAGCAAGAAGGACCCGCCTACCAAAGCTGTGAATGCAGTGAGCCAATTGAAGCAGAGAAGTTCGCGAGCTGTTTTTTGTAAGGCTGGGTGAAGACAGACTGCTGCAGCAGATAAAAAAAGGACTCGCAGGAAGAACCGTCACAGACCCAGCAACACGGAGACCACCAACAAGTGCTACCTATGTGACAGGGACAGCCATTCGCACATCTGCCTGTTCAGTCACAGGCGGTGCTTTTTTTTTTATTTATTCGAGCAGAATAGACTTTTAGGATTCTCTTCCATGGTCATCATAGACTGATGGAGGCCGACGACGAAGGCCGTAAATCATTCGCCAAAACCGCAATCATGGAATTATGTTTTGACCGGGTCGCGAGACCAGAACCACGAGCGGACCAGCGTCGCGTTCGTCTGACAATGAGGAAGAGAAGTTCGCCAGGACACTGCTGCTGTGAAGAGGTAAGGTGTTATAAGCTAAATTATTCTTTATCCCTGAAAATTGTAATCAAAAAATGACTTTTGACCGATCGGTAAATTACAACTGTGCGGCGCACGAAGTCCGAAGTGCGTGCGGTGCACGATGTCTGAAGTGCGTGCGCCGCGGTACATGGGTCGTTCGCCGCATCCGGACCGTGAAGGCCCCCCCCCCGCTACTCTTCTGTAGCGAGGGGGGGGGAAGCCGCGGTGACTGTGCCGCGGTCGCCACATAGCCACATGAGTCTATTCCGTCATGTAGCGATGGCCGATGTCCGTCCTCTGTAGCGAGGCCCCCCCCCCACACACACACAGCCCTGAGTGTCACCTTTCATTAGAGCCCAAAATGAAGCTTCTACATTGAATCATTCAAAAGTGACAGATGTTTTTCCAAACTGTGCCATTTGGCACAATTTGGCACATTTCCAAAACGCCTGGGAACTACCTGAGGAAAAAGCTGTGTAATATATTAATTTTTTGTGGTATTGTTACAAAATTTTGACCTCAGCTGGATAACACTTGGTTCTACATTTCTGTTGCATTTTCCAGCCCGGATCTGAAGCTGTGTGTTATTTGCAAGCATTTGTATCCAAAAAAACACCCAGGCCAAATTTATTTTCTTGAAGTTCACTATGTTTAGATGACTGTAACTCAGTGGCCGGAGCACTTAGAGAGATTATGACTGTTTTGCCAAAAAATTCAAAGTGTTTTCTTTTAAATGAGACAAACCCCATGAAGATGCTGCAAAGGGTTGAAGAACAGCTTTCGATTTACTTTGGGCACGTTATTTTTTGGCGTTTTTAGGGAAATTGACCGGAGTGCAAGGGGTTAACCTGCAAAGACACATAACAACATGTAAATTCTTACACATATCCTTATATTATTTCATTCACTTTATTTTACTACGACTTTGATTATTTTTATTTTAGTTATGATGCTTTATTAAGCATCAAGGGGGGATATGATAGATAAATTCCATATTATCCACATTATTATTGTTATTAATAATGTATTATTATTCTTAAGAAGTATCATGCCTTTCATATGCCATGTTTAATGTTTATATATGCATTCCATGTAGGATAAGTTCATATATTTCTTTATATTATTTTTTCATATTATATTTCATAATTTATGCTCTGATATAATCTTGGCATGTTTCTGTGAGCAATTATTGGCCTTCAGAGGATGTGTTCAAGCACCGAGACTCAGGGTCAGTATAATCGGCTACATTGATAATCTCTTTGACATGCCCGGCTATACTTTGTGTCCCAGGAATGCACAGAAACTCCTAGCTCGTGTAAATTAGATTTATAGACACCCTGTCTCTAGGATGTCTGTGACGTTGCTTCAATTTGCTCATCACCCAGGATAAGCTCTCATGTCATACTGACCTGCTAGGATACCAGGACTGTGATAGGCATTTGAACTGTCTCTGAGGTGTCTTTCTCTCCCCTTTTCTCCTCCTCCCCCTCCTTTCTGTCTGCCCATAAATACCAAACCTAAAGAGTGTATGTTCAGAGATTCGGTGTGTGTGTGTGTGTGCTAAAGGCCATGCTTTGTAATTTCTCCCTCAAAAATGGCCATTTGAGGTTTAATTTGAACTGTAACTTTTCTTTTCATTTATTTTATTTATTTTTATAATAAATGTACCTAAATCCAATATTCCGCCTGATTTTTTGACTTTCAATAATTTATGCTCAAAATTATTCTAACAGTATATGACAGTCCCCCTCATGGATCGTCACCTTATCGTGGTGGTGGTGGTGGTGTGTGGAGGGTTGCGTGCCCCAGTGAGCCCAGGAGCTATGTTGTCCGGGGCAGTTTGCCTCTGATAGGGTCATCCAAGACAAACTGGTCCTGGGTGAAGGGCCAGACTAAGAACGATCCAGCAGACTCTCATGATAAATTCTATATCAAGGATTCAGTGTACCCCGCCCGGTATGGGGTTACCGGGGCCCCACCCTGGAGCCAGGCCTGGGGGAGGGGCTCGATGGCTAGCGTCTGGTGGCCGGGTTTCCACCCATGGGACCCGGCCGGGCTCAGCCCGAAGGAGTTACATGGGTCCGCCCTCCAGTGGGCTCACCACCTGCAGGAGGGATCATGGGGGTCCGGTGCTATGTGGATTAGGTGGTGGTCAAAGGCGGAGACCTTGGCAGACTGATCCCAAGCTTTCTAAACTGGCTTTTGGTACGTGGAATGTCACCTCTCTGGTGGCGAAGGAGCCTGAGCTGGTGTACGAGGTTGAGAGATACTAGCTAGATATAGTCGGCCTCACCTCAACACATAGCTCCAGTTCCGGAACCAGTCTCCTGGAGAGGGGCTGGAGCTTGGCCTTTTCTGGAGTTGCCCCGGGCGAGAGGCGACGAGCAGGGGTGGGTATTCTTGTATCCCCCCACCTTGCTGCCTCTATATTGGAGTTTTCCCCGGTGGACAAAAGGGTTGCTTCCCTGCGCCTTCAGGTTGGGAAACGGGTCCTGACCATCATTTGTGCCTATGCACCAAATGATGTTTCAGAGTACCCACCCTTTTTGGAGTTTGTGACTGGGGTGCTGGAGGGTGCTCCTCTTGGAGACTCCATTGTCTTACTGGGGGACTTCAATGCGCACGTGGGCAATGACAGTGAAACCTGGAGGGGGGTGATTGGGAGGAACGGCCTGCCTGATCTGAACCCGAGTGGTGTTTAGTTATTGGACTTCTGTGCTAACCACAGTTTGTCCATAACGAACACCATGTTCAAGCATAAGGGTGTCCATATGTGCACCTGGCACCAGGACACCCTAGGTTGCAGGTCGATGATCGATTTTGTTATCGTGTCATCAGACCTGCGACTGTATGTCTTGGACGCTCGGGTAAAGAGAGGTGCAGAGCTGTCAACTGATCACCACCTGGTGGTGAGTTGGATCCGATGGCAGGGGAGGAAGCCATTCAGACCTGGTAGACCCAAACGTATAGTGAGGGTGTGCTGGGAATGTCTGGCTGAGGCCCCTGTCCGGGAGGTCTTCAACTCCCACCTCCGGAAGAACTTCAATCACATTCCGAGGGAGTCTGGAGACATAGAGTCTGAATGGGCCACGTTCTCCACCTCTGTTGTTGAAGCGGCGGCCCAGAGCTGCGGCCACAAGGTGGTTGGTGCATCTCGTGATGGCAATCCCCCGAACCAAGTGGTGGACACCAGTGGTGAGGGGGGCCATTAAGCTGAAGAAGAAGTCCTGTCAAGCTTGGTTGGCTTGTGGGACTCCCGAAGCAGCTGAGGTGTACCGGCAGGCCAAGCGGAGTGCAGCTCGGGTGGTTGCTGAAGCAAAAACCCAGGTATGGGAGGAGTTTGGTGAGGCCATGGAACAAGACTTTCAGTCGGCCTCGAAGAGATTCTGGCATACTGTCTGGCGGCTCAGGAGGGGAAAGCAGCTCCCTGTCCACACTGTGTATGGTGCAGATGGGGCACTGTTGACTTCGACTGGGGATATCGTCGGGCGGTGGAAGGAATACTTCGAGGATCTCCTCAATCCCACTGATACGCCTTCCACAGAGGAAGCAGGGTTTGTGGACGAGGGGGACGACTCGCCTATCACAGGGGCTGAGGTCGCCAACGTGGTTAAAAATCTCCTTGGTGGCCGGGCCCCGGGGGTGGATGAGATTCGCCCTGAGCACCTCAAGGCCCTGGATGTTGTTGGGCTGTCATGGTTGATACGCCTCTGCAACATTGCGTGGAGGTCGTGGGCAGTGCCTTTGGCATGGCAAACCGGGGTGGTGGTTCCTCTTTTCAAAAAAGGGGACCGGAGGGTGTGCTCCATATTTAGAGGGCTCACACTCCTCAGCCTTACTGGGAAGGTCTATGCCAAGGTACTGGAGAGGAGAGTCCGGCCGTTGGTCAAACCTCGGATTCAGGAGGAGCAATGTGGTTTTCGTCCTGGCCATGGCACATCGGACCAGCTCTTTACCCTCTCGAGAATTCTCGAGGGTTTGTGGGAGTTTGCCCAACCAGTTTACATGTGTTTTGTGGACTTGGAGAAGGCATTTGACAGCATCCCTCGTGGTTTTTTGTGGGGGGTGCTTTGAGAGTATGGGGTATCGGGCTTGTTGTTACGAGCTATTCGGTCTCTGTATGACCGTTGTGAGAGTTTGGTTCGTATTGCCAACACTCGGTCGGACTCATTCGCAGTGAGAGTTGGACTCCGCCAAGGCTGCCCTTTGTCACCGATCCTGTTCATAATTTTTATGGACAGAATTTCTAGGCGCAGCCAGGGAATGGAGGGTGTCATGCTTGGTGACCACAGGATCTCATCTCTGTTGTTTGCAGATGATGTTGTCCTGTTGGCTTCATCCAGCAATGACCTCCAGCTCTTGCTGGGACAGTTTGCCGCTGAGTGTGAAGCGGCTGGGATGAGAATCAGCACCTCCAAGTCCGAGTCCATGGTCCTCAGCCGGAAAAAGGTGGATTGTCCTCTCTGGGTTGGGGACAGGCTCCTGCCCCAAGTGGAGAAGTTTAAGTATCTTGGAGTCTTATTCACGAGTGAGGGAAAAATGGAGCGAGAGATTGACAGACGGATTGGAGCAGCATCTGCAGTGATGCGAACGTTGTACCGGTCTGTTGTGGTGAAGAGGGAGCTGAGTTCTAAGGCAAAGCTGTCGATTTACCAGTCAATCTACGTTCCTACTCTCACCTATGGTCACGAGCTTTGGGTAATGACCGAAAGAACGAGATCGCGGATACAAGTGGCTGAAATGCGCTTTCTCCATAGGATTGCTGGACTCACCCTCAGAGATAGGGTGAGGAGCTCAGTCATCCGGGAGAGGCTCAGAGTAGAACCGCTGCTCCTCCACATTGAAAGGAGTCAGTTGAGGTGGTATCTGGGCATCTGATTAGGATGTCTCCTGGACGCCTCCCACTTGAGGGGTTTCGGGCACGTCCCACTGGGAGGAGACCCCGGGGCAGACCCAGGACTCGGTGGAGAGACTATGTCTCCCAGCTGGTCTGGGAACACCTTGGTATCATCTCTGAAGAGCTGGAGCAGGTGGCTGGGGAGAGGGAAGTCTGGGCTTCTCTGCTTGGGGGGGGTAGTGGTCGTTTTTCTGGTGTTGATCCGTCACAGTGATTGTTCTGGGTTTTTTTTCCTTGCTGTCCTGTGTACTTTGTGTTATGGTTACGTCTTGCAGTTGCCCTAGTTTGCATTGTGTGTAGTCGGGTGTGAGCCAGTAAGTGCTCTGCTTTTTGTATTTGGTTATTTGAGTATTCACATGGGTGGGAAGTCATTTCCTTGTGCAACATGTGGGCCAAGATCTAATTTTCTCGTGCTGTCCTGTGTTTTCTGTAACTTATTTGGGGATCCTTGGCAAATTGTGTTATGTTCTACTGGCTCAGGTTCAGGTTCAGGTTACTTTATTTGTACCCGTAGGTAGATTTGTTTTGCAGTCTGGTGACATCCATTTTTACAAGCCACAAATTACATTCAACATAGACACAAACACAGGCACATATGAAGCTGACTATAAACATGATAAAAATACTCAAGGCTCCATCAATCAGGGTATAAAAAGAACTCAGAACTCAGAACTCAGAACTCAGAACTCAGAAAAGATTTATTGCCAAGTACATTAACAGTAAACAACTGATAACATACGAGGGATTTGACTTGACACAGAAAACGACCTGCATTTCCAGTGACGCGGCAGCATCTGAAGAACGTGCCTGTCAACAGATGGGTACAGGATGCATAGGGAGGAAAAGGATAATACAATAGGAAAGAGCAAAAAACCATTGATTGTCAGAATACCGGTCATATATGATCAATGTTATGATTACAAGAAAAAAAGCCCTCAATGCACAGTTAGCAGACAAGAATGTACACAAGGACACAAAGAGAGCAGTGAGTGAGTGATCTTTTTCATCAGTTTTTGAGTCGGTGTGAGTGTAGTGTTGAGTGTAGGTGTTTGTATCAGTTAAGAACAACAAAGTCTCTTTGGCAGGAGATGTTTTGTCTTAGCTGCTGTCATTTGTCCTTGAGCCATGCAGCTGACTGTCCGTGGAGTCAATGCAGCTCAAATGTTTTGAAAACAAAAAACTGCAGATAATCTGGAGGACTTGTGTGAGGGGGTCAGATTAGTCGAATAGTACTGATCACAGAGAAAGAAACTTTATATCCTCTTACAGATTCAGTACTTAATCCTTCAGTGCTGGACGTTGAATCCTTCATGGACGGCTCTCAGCGTAATCATGATGTAATCCATTTTCCTAGACAGTTCTCCATTTGCCGCTGTCAGAGTCCTCTCCATTTTTTCAATTTGATGGTTAAGCCTCGCCTGGCCAGCATTTTGATAGGCTATGTCCATCTTCATCAATTTATGGTACACCAGGACAATCCCAGATCCAATCAGAACGATCCCGATGACCATTACTACGAAGACGTACAAATCTTCGACATCTTCGATGGAAAGATCAGACAGGCACAAGAGTTTCCAATTACTTGTGTCCCTCAAATAGCCCGCAGCAGCCGTTCCTGCGGGGCAAACAACCTCCCCCGGGGCACTTTTCCTCGTTGAAAAAATAGTGTCAATTGCGTTCAAAGCCCAGCTTATTAAATCCATAATTTCGTTCAATAATCAGCAGTAGAGACACGCAGACAGACGATAGCAAGCTGGGATCCAGTTAGTTAGAGGAGGAAGGAGATGAAAGTCAGAGCTGGAGAGAAGGAAAAAGCGTCTGCTCTCTTTGGGAGGCGGAAGTGAAGAGGGAGATGGGAGAAAAACCAGAGGTAACTAACTAACTAACTAACCTGCACTTATATAGCGCTTTTCTAGTCACAAAGACCACTCAAAGCGCTTTCATTAATACTAACCCTCTATTCTAAGGGCCTATAGGAAACAGATATCTAGGGACAATTTAGAACAACCAATTAACCTAACATGCATGTTTTTGGCATGTGGGAGGAAACCGGAGAAATCCCGGAGTAAACCCACGCAACACGGGGAGAACATGCAAACTCCACACAGATCACTGTTGGTCGGGGGCTGGGATCGAACCCACGATCCCACGATCCCCTGGCCAAGGGTAAACTGCGCTGCCGCAGTGCTAACCACTGCGCCACCGTGCAGCCCAGGATTACAGTACCGATACATAAACTAGTCAAAGAGGTTAAAAACTCAAAGGTCTAAAACCCAATAAAATATTTAGAACCCAAGTAACATCCTACAAAAATAAGTAAATATAAAATGGAGTTAATAAATAGGTACCTAAATTATGTGCAGTATATTGTTACAGCTTGTTCAACTCTTTGACAGCAGCAGGGACAAAGCTGTTTTTGTAGTGCTGGGTTCTACTTTTTGGGACAGCAAACTTCCGTCTTGAGGGAAGAAGCTGAAAGTTGCAGTGCAAAGGGTGGGAGTCATCATTTAAAATGGAGGTAGCCATCCTCTGTACTTGTCTGGTGTACAGGGATGTCAGGCTCAGCTGTGGCTCACCAAGCAAACGACTGGACCATCTAACTACCTGATCCAAGGATTTCCTCTGTTTCAGTTTTATCTGACCAAACCATGACACTAAAGAAAAGGATAAAACAGATTCAATAAAAGCCCGATAAAACATTGTCATGGTTCGGTCAATTTGGAAGCGTGCAAGTTTTCTCAAGCAATGCAAATGTTGCTGACCCTTTTTGCACACCCTTTCACAGTTCTCTTCAAAGTTTAAATTACTATCAATAATCGTCCCAAGATATTTGTAGGATTGTACACATTCAGTGGTCTGACCTTTTAGTACGGTGACTTTGTGCCTGGGATTTTTCCTCCTAAAGTCAATAATCATGTCTTTAGTTTTTGTCATATTCAGCTGCAGGTAGGAATCCTCACACCAGTGAAGATTACAGAAGGAAGGGGGAGTGATTTATAGGCCCTCTCTATGGATCCATAGCACAGGTCCAATGTCTTTTTTCGCCTGGTTGGGCAGGAGACATACTGATAAAAGTTTTTAAGTGTCTTCTTTAAAGAAACATGGTTAAAATCCCCAAGAATGAAGTTTGGTGCCTCTGGAGAAATTGATTGCAGCTGCTGGATCACATCAAAGATGGTGCTGGAGGCGGAGTCAGCGTCTGCCCTCGGGTGAATGTACACAGTTGTGATGAAAAGCTGGAGGAACTCGCGAGGCAAATAAAAGGGGCGTAGTGACACAGACAGCAGCTCCACATCGGGTGTACAGATGCGCTCTCTGACCGTGACAGATGTGCAGTACTGTTTATTAATATATAAACATACGCCGCCCCCCTGACGTTTCCCCATTACCTCTTCCTGCCGATCCGAGCGCAGTGGGGCTCCAAAGCCATCAATCCACAGGTCTGCGTCACGGTCATGCGCATTAAGCCAAGATTCTGTGAAAGCCATGACACAGCAGTTCTTAAAGTCCTTCTGGTAGCGTACATTCCCTTGAATTTCATCCACCTTGTTTCTGTGTTGCTGTTGCCTTATTTTCCTCTGTATATTTTATCT
This sequence comes from Pholidichthys leucotaenia, assembly GCA_020510985.1. NCBI lineage: Eukaryota > Metazoa > Chordata > Actinopteri > Cichliformes > Pholidichthyidae > Pholidichthys > Pholidichthys leucotaenia. The sequence goes on along the minus strand of CM035839.1, from coordinate 136,850,680 downwards.
GATTTGAATATTCGGTATTTTGTCATGGTCCTGTGTGTAGTTTTTCTGACCCAGTAGTTCTGGTTTTTTTTGTTTTCTCCATGTGCATCTTTTTGATTTAATCTGAGTGGTTGGTATTCTTGTCATTGTCCTGTATGTAGTTGTTCTTGTCACTGTTTTGATTGTTTCTGGGTTTGGTCTCTCTCCCTCCGCACCTACCCCCAGCCAGCCACCCTGGGGGTGGGGGGGGGCAGGGTGGTCCTTGGGCGTTCTGAGCCCGCCCTCGGATGGAGGGTACTGTTACGACCCGAGCGCTGGCTTCTGTCCGCGCTCGGGCTAAGCACAACTCGCTGCCGGCCTTGACAGTTGTGAGTAGTATTCTGGCCTCACCGGGCTCTTATTGTGAAGGCGCTCGGTGGGGCTTCCGCCTGTCAAGGTTGGTCAGCTGCTTGTCATTACTGCTCGTTAGTGTTCGCCTTTATAAGGCGGGCACTAGCGGCAGTTAAATAGCAGGAGTATTGTCAACTATCCTCGTCAGACTTCGTCAGATGGTCTAAACCTTGTTAGACCTTCATGTCAGATTCGTGCTTTTCATGTCATGTCATAGTTTAGCTCGTAGTGGCTGGGGTTAGCCCTACAAGCCCTTGTATTGCTTAATGTGTGTTTTTGCCCTGAGCGGCTCACAGTATTGTCTTGTCTTGTTGTTTTAATAAATCACCATCATCGCAAAACTCACTAGTGGACTCTTGGCGTCTTATAGTGATCCGCGAGGGTCACCGAATGACATTGTTGTTAATGTTCATAACCGAGAATGTCTTCTCGCACAAGTTTGTTGAGCCAAACAAGCTCAGCATTTTCTTACCAAATGTTCAAATCTCTTGGAACCTGCCTTTATCCAGCTGGTGGTAAAAGTTGACGAGGGAGCTGTTGGTGCCGACTGTGACACTCGGCGTCACACTGCAGCTCAATGAGCTCCAACTGCAGGTGGTCTGGAGCGTCATTGCGGTCCACAGAGAGAGAGGAAAAAAGCGTGATCTCCTTTTTAATAGCTTTAAAATCCCGAAAGTGCCGTTGAAACTCTTCAGCCAGACATGAGATGTCTGCTGCATACCTCCTCATTTGCGCACTTATATTGTTCTGTGGAAAACCGGTCATTATTTCCTGCAGCGATGGGAAATGTGTGGTATTGGGCTGCATTTGTGATAGGTGCCTTTGGAAAAGTAGCAGCTTGGTCCCAAAGGCTTTGATGTGTGAATACAGTTGGCTTACCACTGCATTTTGCCCCTGAAGCTCATGTTCAGCGCCTTCAGATGTTGTGTTGTCAACTAAAAATCCAAAATCAGCTAGCCAAAGATAGATAGTTCTAGCATCGGCTGTCCCTTTTTTGCCAAGAATTGTCCGATTTCCTCCCTAAGAGAGTAGAAGCGCTGCAGTGCAGACCCCCAACTGAGCCATCTTACGTCGTTGTGATACACAGCATCTCCATATTCAGCCTGGATACCGAGTAGAAACTGTTGAAACTGGCGATGGCACAGGGCTTTGGAATGAATATAATTAATACCCTTTATCACCGGCTTCATAACATGATCATATTTCAGATGTCTGGCACAGAGAACTTGTTGGTGAATAATACAGTGGAGTTTTATAGCTTTGCCTCCTTCTTCACTGACTTTGTTCCAGACTAAATTAAATTAAATTAATTAAATCACCCTTTATTGTCATTCAACTGTACAGCCAATCATGTACAGTAGAACGAGATTTTGTTTTACCTATCTACTGTGTTAATCACACACACCCCAAGTGTAGAATCAGAGGGCCGCTGCAATGCAAGGCGCCGCCACAAATTTCCCTCCTCCATTCCATTATTGCTGAGCACCAAGCTGGACGGCAGGAAGTTCCACTTTTATATGGTCTTCGGCATGACCCGGCCGGGATTTGAACCACTGCCTCCCAGGTGTGGGGCGGATGCTCTACCAACTGAGCCACCACTCCACTCTGGACTAGAGTTGATAACCCACTTTGCTCACCAGCCATGGCAGGTGCGCCATCCGTAATAATCCCAGTGACTTTATTCCACGGTAGTTTCATGTCATCTACGGCAGAACAAACGGAAACAAATAAATCTGTTCCTCTTGTTTGGTCCTTAAGGCTCTGGAGGCCAAGTAGCTTTTCACTCACGTTCATTTCATTGTCCACTCCTCTTAAAAAAAAAATCAGTAACTGAGCGGTGTCAGATGCATCGGTGCTTTCGTCGCAGGCTAACGAAAAAAAAAAAATCAAACTCCACTCCTTTTGCCTCTGTCTCTTAATATCAGATGAAACGTCTTCAATTTTCCGTACCACAGTGTTACGTGCCAGGCAAACATTGGCAAACTCTTGCTTCTTCTCAGGACAAATTTTCTCCACCATTTTCATCACGCAGTTTTTAATAAATTCACCCTCAGTAAAAGGTTTGCAGTGCTTGGCAATCAGCGTTGCCACCTCATAGCTCGCTTTTGTGGTATTTTCATTTGACTCTCTGGCTCTTGTGAAAAAGCGCTGCTGTGCCGTTAAAACATCTTCTAGTTGCTTCAACTTTTCGCCGCGTTTGTTTCCAGTTAGCTTGTTGTAATTAGCATGTTTCGTCTGGTAGTGCCTCTTGATATTAAATTCCTTGAAAACAGCCACAGTCTCTTGGCAAATTAGGCAGACACAGTTATTTTGTATTTCAGTGAAAAAATACTCCAATTTCCACTTGTCCTGGAAGTGCCGGCCCTCGCTGTCAACTTTCCTTTTTTAAGTTACAGTCGCCATTTTAGTAATGTGCTGGAAAGGGTCACACAAGGGTCACGCAGCGGGAGTGCAGCCAAAGGGCTACTGCCATCTTCTGGTGAAATATAAAATTGCTTTTTTTGTATGCGTGTATTTATACTGTAGTCAACAGTGTTGGCGGTCGCAAATTATTGATTTTATGACAAAGGCTGTGGGCCGGTGGAAATTTGAACAGGGGACGCATTTGGCCCCCGGGCCGGACTTTGGACATGCCTGGGTTAGAGTATAGTAGACCTGAGGCTCCTGTACACTAATTTCTGTTAACTTTAAAGTGTTTTCCTGAAACATGTACATGTAAATTAAAGTTAAGTGACAAGTTACAGTAAAGTAAGTAAGAAAGTTAAGGTTTAAGCAATAAGTTGTGATTTACTGAAAATACTATGTGTTGCACCAGCACTCCCTTATTATTCCATTTGAAGGTTTTGTGACTACGCAGATTCGTGTCAGACATATTTAAAGGTGGAATGTAACTTTTTTGGAAATATACTGGAAATGTGCCAGTGTTAAAAACAGTGATATACTGTGAGAAAATGGTTTATTTACCTGTTTAACGGAACATAAGGTTAAGGAAATGTGTTTATTTATAACAAAACCCAACTGATCAAAGAGAAATGTGTGCTTTGTAAACCGTGAGTAATGTGACTAGAGAATGGACTTTAACTACCATACTATGGACTTAAGTCACGTGAAAACTTGAAAAATTGACTTTTAGAAAAATGTTTAGAGTTTTTTGTCAGGAATCTGGGATTGGCTGTTCCAAACCCAGTTCTAACTTATTAGTTATTTGCCCTATTTTCTATCTGGCGCGTCTGGGAGCACTTGGCCTCCGCTTCCTGACAGCTCGGGCACACCCCCTTCTCCTGTCAGTGCCATCAGCTGTGCTCGGTTAATGGGTGTTCCCACACACATACACATGCGCACACACACTCCATTCATTCTCATTCACACGTGCAGACACTCACTCATGCACACCTGAGGTTCATTAGTCCAGCCCACGCTTTCCCACACCGGCGATCTCTTTCCTCATTTAGTTTATTATTATTTAAATGAGGCGTTAGTAGGAAGAGATCGCCGCAGCATTCACCCTCATTCGTGGCAGCTAGCTCTCCACAAATGTTGTACAACTTCCTTCACTCGTACAGCCTGACATTTACAGACGTTCATCCCTCGATGTTAGTAGCTGGCCTTGCATGTTTTACCTCATCCGCCAGACTACACGGTAAGCCCCGGATCGCTCCAGTTCGGTAAGTCATTTGCCTTTCTCCCTGTGCTGGCAGCAACTTTGCAGCGCTAGGCTTCACCGTCACCGGGCTGTAGAACATCCGGGCGGCACCCTATATGTCTGGTGGCCATTTAACTCTGCATTTCAATTCTCTGTATTGGTGGACATTACTGGACTTGTCATTTTCATTGGGTTTGTTAATAAAAGTGCACAATCTACTCTCACTTTTGGGTTTCTTATTTCCTCCCTTGTGCACCGGGTAATGGCGCACGAGGATTTATGACAGAATGCTGCAGCAATAGAAAAAACCCAGTGGAGTAGATCTGTGTTTTTTCTTCTCCCTTTTCTTCTCGTATATCGACACAATGATCTGGACGGACGAGGGGCTGGGAGCCCAGGAGCTGCTGGAGGAGGCGGGCTTTGCCTTTCAGCGGCCTCAGTTTCCCAAGGACCGGGAGTGGGCACGACTCATCGCGGAGGACGTCGAGCGGCGCTATCCTCACCTCCGGGTAATTCATAGGGTGGACGCCATCCTCTCCGTCATCCTTCGCATCCCTGACGTGGAGTCGGAGGGTGCCTCTCCGCAGTCGGAGCCAGTCAACCGCCAGAAGAAACGCTCTCGTCGGAGGGGGACCTCCTCCCCCTCGGATGCCTTTCATCTCTCGGGCCAGCGCCCACTCAATCCTCGGACAGAGGAGGAGCGCCGTGAGAGAGAGGTACGAGGACCTGCTTCTCTGGCAGAGAGGGTTTCAGCCCCCATGCCTACCCAATCCACGGGCTCAACGGAGGAGGAGTGGTTGGTCCTGCTCCCTCACCTAGACTGCCGGGTTAAGGAGCAGCGCCGGGCGAAGGAGGAGCAGAGACTGGCCTGGCCCATCTGTCAGGTGGAGGAGGAGCTGGATGAGGATTCCCCAGCGCTCGAACTCCCCGTGGCCACTCCGCCTCCCGCTCCAGAGAAGATGGAGCATCTCGGCCCAGCGGATTCTTGGTCCAGCACGACGCTTCGCCTCCCGGACTATTTGATTCCTGAGCCGTCTGGGGGGGAAGAGAAGGAGGAACTCCCGCCGGAAGAGGCTTCCGGTCCCGCCACTGCAGCAAGAGGAGGAACACCCGGAGAGGAGGGGTACGTCTTGGAGGCCGCTGAGGACGTTCCGTGCCAGGAGGACAGGCAAGTAACTTCTCATTTAACTTTCATGTCTAATGAACAGTTTTGCCTGCCTCCTGGCAGGGAGGCTCAGGGTGTGCAGTCTCCTGAGTGCTCGGCCCCAGCAGCATATAGTGCTCCTGAACTTGACCTCATGAACTCCTTTTTGTATGCCCCTATGAGCGCACCGGTCCTGGATCCAGGTCGCTTGGGGGAAGAGGAGCCGGAGGCCCAGGAGGGTCCAGCCCATGGGCCAGCGGAGAGGTCATTCTTGGCCACCACACCAGAGGAACCGAAGGCATGGGAAACGGCGCACGGGAGTACCACAACTGCTATCACCATCATGCCTGCGGCAGGGTCTGCCACCGCAGAGTCACTCCCCGGACCAGATCGGCAGTCGACGGGACCCGGAACAGCGTCGTTGGAGTCCTGGACGGTGGTAGAGCTTGAGCACAGGCAAATAACCTCTCCTGTAGTCCATTTGTCTATGACTGAGAGATCTTGTCTGGCTCTTGGGGAGGACAGCCGGGTGTGGGCTTCAGCCGCATCCGGACTCTTCTCGCCGGGTTCTGCCGCTGCCGGTGACCCTAACCACTCCTCCTCTCCCATCCCCTTCGAGCTCCATCCTAGGGTCTACGGAAAGGAGCTGCTACTACCTGGGTTACCCATGGACGACGACGCGGGTCCAGGTGATCCCAAGAAGGTCGACAGAGGGGTAGTACCCGACAGACCGGTGGAGCCCGCGCACCCTAATTCGCAGGAGTCTTGGACGGCGGTGGAGCCTGAGTCCAGGCAAGTGTGCTCCATTATGCGAGTAATGTCTATATTGATGTCACACTGCCCAACTTATGGCAGGAAGGGCCCGGGGCGGCTCGTTGTAGCCCTCGGGGCCACCTCGCCGGGCTTCACCACTGCTGGCGACCCTGACCCGGTTTTTGTTTCTCTCCCTTTGGGTTCGGAGCCCCCAGCCAGGGTCGTCGGAAAGCTGCTGGTCTCGTCTGAGGCCGCCGAGGATCGGGGTCCAGCGCCTGGTGCCATGATGAGCATCACCTCTCTCGCTGGGGAGGCCACCGCGGGAGCAATGAGGCCCCTGATGGGGACCACCACAGGTGCATCGGTGCTCCAGACAGAGTCCACCGCTGGTGCAGCAGAGCTCCAGCCGGAGTCCACTACCGGTGCAGCCACGTCCCAGACCGGGACCAACGCAGGTGCAGCCACGTCCCAGACCGAGACCTTCATGGGCGCTACAGGCCCCCGACTCCAAGCCTCGGACGGCAGGGGGGCTTCTGTACCTTGGGTTGGCTGCCGTAGGTCTTGGTTCTGGTGGCTACACCACATTGGTCGGTCACCTGATGGCCTTGGCTTTCAGGCCAGGTGGTCCATCGGGCCGGGCAGGCCGCCGGACGCTATTCTGCGGGCCGCCTGTTGGACATGGAACATGGGCAAGCCACCCTATCAGTCATGCCTCACCATGCTGGGGGCCTGGGACTTTGGTCGATCCCCTGAACTTTGGACTCATGGGGAGGGGGGTTAGTGTCCTAGGTGGGGGCTGTTAGGAGGGTCACTGCTCTATAATTGCTTATTATTTGTTGTATTTTTTCACTGGTTTCTTCCCTCCTAATCGGTTTCCCCCCACCTCCCACCCTGGGTAATTGTTTGTTGCTGGGGGGGGGGGGTGTCCCTTAAGTGTGTGCTTTCTTTTTTCTTTTTGTGGCCAGCTGATGGTACCGAGTTCTCTGGAATCCACCCCTGGGGGGGGGGGGGCTGTCAGGAATCTGGGTTTGGTTCTTTGATTTCCAAACCCAGTTCTAACTTATTAGTTATTTGCCCTATTTTCTATCTGGCGCGTCTGGGAGCTCTTGGCCTCCGCTTCCTGACAGCTCGGGCACGCCCCCTTCTCTTGTCAGTGCCATCAGCTGTGCTTGGTTAATGGGTGTTCCCACACACATACACATGCGCACACACACACTCCATTCATTTTCATTCACACGCACAGACACTCACTCATGCACACATGAGGTTCATTAGTCCAGCCCACGCTTTCCCCCACCGGCGATCTCTTTCCTCGTTTAGTTTATTATTATTTAAATGAGGCGTTAGTAGGAAGAGATCGCCGCAGCATTCGCCCTCATTCGTGGCAGCTAGCTCTCCACAAATGTTATACAACTTCCTTCACTCGTGCAACCTGACATTTACAGACGTTCATCCCTGGATGTTAGTAGCTGGCCTTGCATGTTTTCCCTCATCCACCAGACTATACAATAAGCCCCAGATCGCTCCAGTTCGGTAAGTCATTTGCCTTTCTCCCTGTGCTGGCAGCAACTTTGCAGCACTAGGCTTCACCGTCACCGGGCTGTAGAGCATCCGGGCGGCACCCTGTATGTTTGGTGGCCATTTAACCCTGCATTTCAATTCTCTGTATTGGTGGACATTACTGGACTTGTCATTTTCATTGGGTTTGTTAATAAAAGTGCACAATCTACTCTCGCTTTTGAGTTTCTTATTTCCTCCCTCGTGCACCGCGTAATGGTGCACGAGGATTTATGACATTTTTGATTATTGTTGTTTAATAAACTGCGAGACACAGGCTGGAGAGACACAAAGAAACATCACGTCTTTATTGTTCTTGCTTTCACCTGCTTTATACAGGTAAAAAACACTACTCACAAAAAGTTAGGGATATTCGGCTTTCGGGTAAAATTTCAGGATGTACCTAAAATGCACTATAACCTTTACAGGTGAACTTAATTTGACCTTCTCTAACCTTTTGAATGCACATGTCCAACTATTCAATGTTTCAGTACATTCTGAAACGGGGTACATTCTGGGGTATATCAAACGGGGTACATTCTGAAACGAAATATCAACAAATATCTCGGGGTTCACAGTCCCCCGAGCTCCCACCACCTGCTGGGGCTTTAATGATTAATCCCGCATCCTCTGTGTCTCCCTCCGCTGAGCGGTCCTCGACGCCAGGCCAACGTCGCTGGATGAGGAGGGGGCCTGCGGTTCTGGAGAGCCTGGTTCCGGGCCCGCAGCCACATCGTGGGCGGAGGAGGAGGGTGGACTGCAGCGTGGAACCTGCACCGACGAGGAAGCATCTCCGGGTCTCCACGGACGAGCGGTCCGATCCAGCGGGTCGAGGGTCCCCTGCCACCACACCGTGTGGGCCATCGGCGTGGGCTTCAGTGCCGGAGGATCCAGAGGCTGCAGACACATCATCACAGACAGATTATGCCAGCTGCGGAGCCCAGTGTAGCTTAGTGGGAGCCTGACGACGACCTCCTGCCGTCTGAGCCCAGATCTTCGCAGTCCTGGACGGCATCAGAACCCGAGATCAGGCAAGTGCTCTGTATTGTCTTTCTCCTTTCCGTCTTAGAGCATTTTAGCCTGTCTCTTGGGGAGATGAGCCAGGTGCAGCCGCCCGCTGCGTCCGAGCTTATCTCGCCAGGTTCTGCCGCTGCCGGTGAGACTGATCCCGGTTCTTCTCTCTCTCCCGAGCCTTCTCCCAGGGTCGCCGGCGAGGAGCTGCTTTCGCCCGCTGTGCCAGAGGTTCCAGGTTCGGGGTTGGAGGTCGGTTCTGGTGCGGCGCCGATCCAGTCGGCGTCCGTCGCTGGTGCAACTGAGACCCAATCGGGGTCCGTCGCGGGAGCAACCGCGACCCAATCAGGGTCTGACGAGGGTTCAGCACCAGTGGTTTCCAGGTTCGGTGAGGGAGCTGCAGATCCCCTGCCGCCGGATACTGGACGGGCTCGTCTCCTTCATCCTCATCATCACCGTCACCCTCCTCGTCCTTCAGAGGAGCGCAACCCATTTCCACCTGGGGCTGTTGGGGTTCCGAATGCTCCGCCCGGTTCTCCTTCGTCTTCCCCTTCTCCAGGGAGGCCGCCTTCCACTTCCCCCCTACGGTCCTGGTGGTCAAGCGATGCGGGTCGGCCGCCCGAAGGACTGCCGCGCCCATTTGACTCTCTAGGCCGGCCACCCGACCCACTGGACTACCTGTTTGGTGACCTGGTCCGGCCGCCTGAAATTCATTGTTTCCGGGCATGGGACTGGGGTAGGCCGTCCGCACTTTCTGCCTCCATACCTCAGAACCAGGACTGCCGTCATCCCGGGTTTTTTCTATCATTATGATGTCTGTAAGCTTTTGGGATGTGCGAGGGGGCCTGGTATCCCTTAGCCGGTGATTTGTGTTTTTTTTCCTCCCCTCTGTCTAATGTCCATGTACTGTTCGAAACTGATATATGTATTGCCTGTTGGGTTCTGCCCTTGTGTTACCCACACGTTATGGAGTATTGTGTGTTTTTTTTTTCCTCTCTCTCCCCACGGTACTCTGTAATTGCTTTGTTGGTCCCCTGTCATCATTTTGGGTTTTGCTCCTCCTCTTTTTGACTCTCTCCCTCCTGCCAGCGCCCCATCCGCCCACCCTAGGGGGGTAGGGGTGGGGGGCTTGGGTGTTATTTGGCCGTTCAGGAGCTCGGCCTCGAGGGGGAGATACTGTCACCACCCGAGTGCCGGTCTCGTCTGCGCTCGGGTCATACATTGTCCTTTCCAGGCTTTGACAGTAGTGGGTCCCTTCTAGCTCCTCAGGCTCTTATTGTGACAGTGCCCGGTGGAGCCTCCTGCTGTCAAAGTCAACAGCTGTGCTGCATTCAGAGTCATTAGTGACCGGTGTTAAAAGCGGATGTCGAATGCACCCCGATGCAGCAGTCTCTGTTATGCTACCTGTTATACTTCCCCACAGAACGTCTCATCGTCTGGCGCTTCAGGCGTTCCCCAGCTCAGACGCTGTTCATTCGTCATCTGTTATAAGCTACCCTGTGATCATCCTACCCTCTTTGTCATGTGTATTTTCCTCTGTTCCTTCATTCCCCAATAAAACATCACTGCAACTCACCGGTGACTGCTGGCGTCTTATGGTGGCTCACGAGGGCCACCGTGACAGATTTCATCTATATTTTTCTCTACATTATTGATCATTTATTGATACTTTTTATATATTATCTATTTTTCTGAGGATTTTTGCTAATTATTTTTTGCAAATTAATTTCTGTGGTACCCCCCCCGACGCATGGAGATGCACATGCATCAAAGTTACAGGGTATTTGCTTGATGGGTAGTGTCTTTTTACTAGAAGAAGGAATTGTTTTGTGCTATTTATATGTGTTGCACACAGTTAATTTAGATGAAAATTTGTGAGTAGCATAGCTCCTTCAAAATGAGGTTTCAATAGTCATGGCTTCTTTTGTGCGTGTCGTCTCTTGACCTAGTTTACAAATTCCATTTAGGAAAAAGTAATATAGCTGTTTGTGCAGATTAAATGAAATTTAGCTTCTATTGTAACCACTCCGAGTTAGTCATTAAGCGTCTGTCCAGTTGAATACAGACAGGGTGAATTTGTGTAAAGGTATCCTTGTGAAAGGTTATGTTACAGTCCTTAAGTCAATGGACATGTGTACATATTGCTTAAATAAGATTTGGCTTCATTTTGTAGAAGGAATGCCTTATTTTATATATTCCTTGGTAAATTATGGTGTGGACTGTACTCCCGAGGCCCGGCTTGGCCGAGGCCAAGCACCGGGAGCACAGGCAAGGTCTGTAGCAGTCATCATCATCCAACACAAGTATTCCTTATTACTGTCACATTTCTGAAATGTGATACTGTCATGTGAGATTGCAACGTGTCAGATGTATCCTGCAGTGTGAAGTCATATAAACACTACATTTTTAAAGTCAAAGTCATTTAAATTGATATGCGTTATGTCATTGTCAATGTCATTTGTTCTACTTAGCTTCGGCAATGCTTGTCAACTGTGAGGTCCTCTGTGAGGTCCTTCCTCCCAGTCACGCTGCCGCTGCGCCCCAGCTGATGAGCCTGATGACCATGTTGATGCCTGTCACACACTGTCCAGCCTCCTCACATCTCTCACAAAGATCAATCTCGGTGTCATCCTGTAAAAAAAATTGGGGAAGCCTTAACGCTACCCCCGTCCACACGTCAGGATTTATATCAACAGGAGTGCAAATTTGATCAACCCATAAATTGATTTTGCTAGTGTTCCAGTTATCATCATTAGTTTGTGTCCCTTAAATGTTTCACATTGTTTATCCCACTGTTTATTATAACGTTTAATGTTAAGAAACACCAGAATCAGAATCAGAATCAGAATCAGATTTATTGCCATTGTTCATGTAGTACACAAACTAGGAATTTGTCTCGGTGCCATGCTGCAACATTAAAAACATGATGAGATAAAGAGATAAACTAAAAAACTAAAAGACTAAAAACATGCAATAAGTGTAGAATAATAAGTAATAATAATAATAATAATAATGAGTAATACTAGTCAAGGCAGTTTTAAATAAATTAGCAAGGGTTCGATCCCAGCCCCCGACCAACAGTGAGCTGTGTGGAGTTTGCATGTTCTCCCCGTGTTGCGCGGGTTTACTCCGGGATTTCTCCGGTTTCCTCCCGCATACCAAAAACATGTAGGTTTAGGGCGCTCGCGCACGCAGCAACCAGCAGCCGGTGGCTTGTCACCAGACTGCAAACCAAGTCTACCTACGGGTACAAATAAGTAACAAAAAAAAAAAAAAAGTAGCAGATAATATGGGGTACCACATAGTGCAGTCGATAATGCAACAGAAAAACAGTGATGAATGACATGAGTCTGGTTGAGCTGCTGTACATAGTGCACGAGAGTCAATAAGTCACTTAATGTTCAGCAGTCTGATGGCAGAGGGGAAAAAGCTGTTCATGTGCCGGGAGGTTTTAGTCTGAATGGACCGAAGTCTTCTACCTGAGGGGAGGGGGGCAAACAGTACGTGACCAGGGTGTGAAGGATCGGCTATGATCCGGCCTGCACGCCTCCGGGTCCTGGAGATGTACAGGTCCTGGAGAGATGGAAGCTTGCAGCCGATCACCTTCTCAGCAGTGCGCACAACGCGCACAAATGAATTGTTGATTTTATTATTTTGTTACATATGACATATGGTCACCAAGGATTTATTTATTTGAAAGGTAATGGTGATGTTATGATTCCTATTTTTTCACTTTGTTGATTTGGCAAATCTAAATCCTGGTGAAAGCTAAAGATTTTGTGAATGCTTAACTTTTCCTGTTGAAAAACGAAAACATGAACTAGAATGGAGAATAACACAAAAAACTTTAAATTACACCTAAAGCTTCCACAATTTGAATAATGTGATTTTGCTATTCACAAGTATTTTGTAAAAATTCAGTGAATCACTAAATGTTTTACCAATTTGCACGAGTCAGCATTACTTTAAGATCAGTTTTTAATAAAACAGTGTCATATATTAGAAGCCTTAAATTAATGCAGCATTTAAAATTAGCAATTGTTGTGTGTAACTTAAAAGATTAAAATGTGTAGTTATACATGTGAGTAACTGCAAAGTGCAGTCGGAGGTCATAGAGCAGCACTTTGTGTTCAGGATTTTATTGCACAGGAAAAAATAAAATGACATTCTGAGCCTGGACATGCTTGCAAGGTCAGAATGGTTGATACTCCAATCTGTTTTTTTTCCCCTAAATCCTGCAATCCTTCAGATCTTGTGCCTTCTTCTTTTCTTTTTTTTTTTTTTAACATGGACGGTGAAAGGATCAAAATGTAAATAAGCACATAGTCATTTATTAAAAAGTGAGTTTAATATTATTGAAACAAAACAACAATATGACATAGAAGTACCAAGACCTCTGTTTGATAGTCAGTAGTCTCTGGCAAATCATATGCACAAACATACTAATTATCAACCTCTTCTATGCGTTGAATCATGTAATATAAGGTGTACATAAAGCCTTCAGTGATTGGACATTATTAAGTGACAGCATGATATCGTAATGTTCAGTTAATTTTATCATTGTCATGCTGGTAGCACTGATTAACATGCATGCAATTGTACTTAACTTAGTGGCTTAGCCGTCTTTGGTGTTGATGAGAGGAGCACGGACAGTGGCGAGGCGAGGTTGTTTTGCTGGGCCCCAGAGGCTGGTTTTTGGCAAGAGTGGGGAACAGAGGGAAGGAAAACTCCTTTGAGATCGATAGTCCTGCGTCCTCTTTCCCTGTAAAGTTCACTGGTATGCTTCAGTCAGAGAGACAAGGAAATTAAGTCAATAAAAATCACTGTTACATCAAAAAATTGAATAAAAATAGCTCAGTGTTTTTCGTTTTCCAAAGAAAAACTGGAGTAAATGAAAATACGGGCTTTAAAAATATGTAAATGGTTTACCACATACGTAACATTAGATTCAAAACCCGCAAAATGAGATTGAAAAAGGAAACCCCACAAAAGGAAACTGTAAAAACCCCAAAGCTTTGCAAAAATACCCATACAGTATATAGATTTTTTTCCTCTCCTCTTCCTCTTCTTCTCACTCACTCACTGTCAAACACAAGGGCCCACACATACACCACACATACACACACACACAGCGCAGTCCTGTTATCTCTCCAAGGTTACTTTCGGGCAGCTGCTCATGTAGAGCAACAGGACGATAGCCTGAAAACAAGCTTGAAATGGCAACCCAAAATACTTGGAAAAACAAATCTGGCAACCCAACATTCTCATGTCAACTTTTTTGTCTACCGCAATGAGAACACAATAGAATTTCTCACCCAAAAGTATAATTTGCAAACGCCCACAATTTTAGTCATTTCCCAAGAAGATAATAAGTAATTAACCAACTCTTTAATGCTCCACAAATACCAGAAAAAATCACAAACAACAGTTTTACAGCTCCGTGCAACCTGCTCCTTCCGTCTTTGTGGAGAACTCCGTCTCTCTCTCTCACCGAGGCAGGTTCCCCGACGTACAAGACACAAAAACAAAAAAACAGACCAACTGCAGTAACTATGCGCTACAACAAAACTTTAAAAATAAAAATCTACCGGTATTTTTCAGCAGTCACGTGACCTCCAATGGTATCTTGCCTGAAAGCTCACCGCTGCAGGATAAAAAAAAATCCCCAGCGGTATCTTGCAATAAGGCTCACCGTGGCGAGGGTCAACGGATCTTCCCTGAACTTATCAATTAACAGCTCACTGCAGTATTGAGGCAGAATCTCACTTTGATAAACATCAAAAAATTGATAAATATCAAAAGTTCACTGTGCAATAATTACAGTGGTACCTCTACTTACGAATTTAATTCGTTCCGGAAGAATTCTCGTAACGTGAAAAATTCGTAAGTAGAGCCGCGTTTTACATGTAAATGCCGTAATCCGTTCCAAGCCCCCAAAATTCGGGCATAAATTTTTTATAAATCGTAAAAACGCATCAAAACATGTAACAAATACATGTTACAATTAGATTACTGCACAATAAACATAAAATGAGAGTTTAAAATGAGAGAAAGAATAATAAAAGAGAATAATAAAAGAGAAAGAATAATAAAAATTATGTTCATTTACCCTTTAACTGCTATCGTCGTCGACGTCGTCACCCTTTGCCTTCTTTGGTTCATGTTCTGATCCAAGGACGTTTGCTTTTGTCAGCTTGCAAGTGCTTTGTTTTGTTTTAATACCGTGCTGATCGTTGATGTATTACGGCCATATTCTTTGGCGAGATCAACCAAACACATCCAAACGCAAGATGCATCCCCTTTTCATACCTTTCGATTATCTCCTTTCTTTGTTTGTATGGACAAAAAAAATCTCTTCTTTTCTCCTTTTCCACTTATCTCCGTCACTTTCTTGGGGCCCATAGCGAATAAATGTTAATTCTGTACTGTACACACACATAAAACTTTCACCTTGTTCTTAATAAAGTTTTGAAAAAAAAAAAAACTTTGTGGCCAATGGGATACCAGGAAGATGCTAGGCGATAGCCAATGGCAGAGCAGCTACAGGTATGTTTACGTTCGGTAAACTACGGAAGCTGCGAGGAGCGCGTACTTTTTTGCCTTTCGTATCCTGAAATTTCGTTCGTAACTAGAGGCAATATTTTCCCGTTGAGGCGTCTCGTAACCTGAAAATTCCGTATGTAGAGACGTTCGTAAGTAGAGGTACCACTGTATACAGTATCTTGCATTAATTCCTGCGCGCAGCGTCATCTGAACCTTCACCTTGCTGACACAAAGTTTCTAAAGCAACAAATCCTGTTTCCTCCCCTAGTATCTTGCAATAAAGCTCACCGTGGCGGAGGAACCAGCGATTTAGTGCTATCAGAAACTTAACCCCTTGCACTCCGGTCAATTTCCCTAAAAACGCCAAAAAATAACGTGCCCAAAGTAAATCGAAAGCTGTTCTTCAACCGTTTGCAGCATCTTCATGGGGTTAGTCTCATTTAAAAGAGAACACTTTGAATTTTTTGGCAAAACAGTCATAATCTCTCTAAGTGCTCCGGCCACTGAGTTACAGTCATCTAAACATAGTGAACTTGAAGAAAATAAATTTGGCCTGGGTGTTTTTTCGGATACAAATGCTTGCAAATAACACACAGCTTCAGATCCGGGCTGGAATATGCAACAGAAATGTAGAACCAAGTGTTATCCAGCTGAGGTCCAAATTTTGTAACAATACCACAAAAAATGAATATATTACACAGCTTTTTCCTCAGGTAGTTCCCAGGCGTTTTTGAACTGTGCCAAATGGCACAGTTTGGAAAAACGTCTGTAACTTTTGAATGACTCAATATAGAAGCTTCATCTTGGGCTCTAATGAAAGGTGACACTCAGGGCTGTGTGTGTGTGTGTGTGGGGGGGGGTTTGTCCCCCCCCCTCGCTACAGAGGACGGACATCGCCCATTGCACCACGGTCCGTCATGCAGCGATGACGCACAGCTGTAATTTACCGATCGGTCAAAAATCATTTTGATTACAATTTTCAGGGATAAAGAATAATTTAGCTCAGAACACTTACCTCTTCACAGCAGAAACGGAGCTGGCGAACTTCTTCCTCATTGTCAGACGAACGCGACGTTGGTCTCGCGACCCGATCAAAACATAATTCCATTATTGCGGTTTTGCGCTTCCATGATTGTGGTTTTTGGCGAACGATTTTTCAAAACAAATAACAGTAGTAATTAAAAAAAGACTGGGGAACGCGTATGTGTCACTCAGCCTTTGTCGTCGGCCTCCGTCGGTCTATGATGACCATGGAAGAGAATCCTAACGTCTACTCTGTTGGAACAAAAACAAAAAAGCACCGCCTGTGGCTGAACATGCCGATGCGTGAATGGCAGTCCGTCACACAGGTCGCACTTGTGGATGGTCTCCGTGCTGCTGGGTCTGTGGGGTTCTTCCAGCGGGTCCTTTTTTTCATCTGCTGCAGCAGTCAGTCTCTCTTCACCCAGCCCGAACTTCTGTGCTTCAATTGGCTGGCTGCATTCACAGCGTTGGTAGGCGGGTCCTTCTTGCTAGGTTTTCAGTTATTGGTTCTTCAAGGTTTCAGAAACCCAATTCAAGGCTCTTATTAGTCGAATGAGAGGTCAATCATATCTGATCTGTTCGCGGCTGTGTCTGTAGTGGAAGAACTTTTTTTTTTTTCAGTGCGCGCTTGGACACAGCGCCCTCGTGCGTCCTAGAGCACACGAGGGTGCACGAGAGCGCCCTCGTGCGCTCTGGGATGCAGAGACGTGCCCGTCCGCGGTACACTGGAGTGCAAGAGGTTAACCAGGCTTTGCGGTGTCAAAGCGATCCGGGCCAAAACCATATCACATCATACGCGTTTTTAACTCACTGGGACTCAAACCCAATGTCCATAAATGTAACAACAAATGTACTTACATCCAAGCCGCCTGTAGGATTCTTAGATCCGTCACCCAGTCAGTTCCAGCTCCCCAGTTCGAAATGCCTTCACTACAGTAACACTGAGTCTTGTACCCAGCCTGGGAAGGTCTTTCGTCAGCTGTGCACTCGCTGAAATCGGGCAGAGGTGCCGGAAAGATGGAGATATGTGGATCCGCTGTTCGGAGTGCCAAAATGTTAGAATAATTTTGAGCATAAATTATTCAAAGTCAAAAAATCAGACGGAATATTGGATTTAGGTACATTTATTATAAAGATAGATAAAAGAAATAATAAAAAAAGTTACAGTTCAAATTAAACCTCAAATGGCCATTTTTGAGGGAGAGATTACAAAGCATGGCCTTCAGCACACACACACACCGAATCTCTGAACATACACTCTTTAAGTTTGGTATTTATGGGTAGACAGAAAGGAGGGGGAGGAGGAGAAAGGGAGAGAGAAAGACACCTCAGAGACAGTTCAAATGCCTATCACAGTCCTGGTATCCTAGCAGGTCAGTATGACATGAGAGCTTATCCTGGGTGATGAACAAATGAAGAAACGTCACAGACATCCTAGAGACAGGATGTCTATAAATCTAATCTACACGAGCTAGGAGTTTCTGTGCATTCCTGGGACACAAAGTAAAGCCGGGCATGTCAAAGAGATTATCAGTGTAGACGCTTATACTGACCCTGAGTCTCAGTGCTTGCACACATCCTCTGAAGGCCAACAATTGCTCACAGAAACATGCCAAGATTATATCAGAGCATAAATTATGAAATATAATATGAAAGAATAATATAAAGGAATATATGAACTTATCCTGGATGGAATGTACATATAAACATTAAACATGGCATATGAAAGGCATGATACTTCTTAATAATAATAATAATACATTATTAATAACAATAATAATGTGGATAATATGGAATTTTTCTATCATAGACATTAATAAAGGTAAGTACAGTGATCCCTAACTTATCGCGGTTAATGGGTTCCAGAACTGACCGCGAAAAGTGAAAAACCGCGAAGTAGCGTCACCCCTAATGACGTCACCCATAAATAACACGTACGTTCATTCTCTCACTCTCTCTCTCATATGATACGTGTGTGTGTGTGTGTGTGTGTGTAAGTGTACATACATACGTAGATGTAAATAAAGTGTACATAAATATGTTTTTAGAACTCTTTTATTTTTATAACAAGATACGTAATTCAAGATGAAGATGATTTACTGCACAGGTTAATGAGAGCTTTACTGCTCCTCAGGTGACGCCTCATCGTCAGGTGCTAGAGGCGCAGGATCGTCGAGGGCAGCTGCAGGAGGCGGCGTAGTGGCTCGACGGGAAGACTATTTCGCACAAAAAGGCACAAGAGAACAGCGAAAAGTTCCACGCGGCGAGACTAGCGATAAAGAATAATGAATGCGGTCTTCCTTCGCTGGGTATGGGCGCTCAGCAGGGAGCGAAGCTGGGTAAAACGTCTCGGCCAATCAGCTTGTGAGGTAAAACGTCTCGGCCAATCAGCTTGCGAGATTCCCGAGCAGTGAAGAGGTGGGCGGAGAGGAGTGGAGCGGTGGTCAGAGAGGTGGATTTTGAGTTGTGCGGCTCTCCGTGTTGATACCTAATGTTCTAATGTAGTCTCTCTGCCTTCTGCTAGCACCTGCCCATTTTTTCTCAATTTTGAATTTTTGATGAATATTTCTGAAAAATCCGCGATGCACTGAGGGCGCGAAAGGTGAAGTGCGAAGTAGCGTGGGATCACTGTACATGTAAATTGAATATTACATCATCATTGTTCAAAATTCAGAGAATTTCAAGAAATAAAAAAGAATTTTGCATCATATAAAGCGAAAATACCCATACATGTAAACAAAAACGTAAGAAAACATGTGGCCATAGTTCAAAAAGTTGACCTGATTGAGCAAAACCAATGTGATTTTTGTATTCAGCACATCAAAATTGTCCTAAATCAGCTAAAAAAAACTTAGACAATAAATTTGGTGTTTACCAGTGTTATTTAAGCTCGTTACGTGACATTATTTTTTCTGATGTGCTGTATGTTTTGCTTAATATATTAATTAAACATGATGAACTTATTTTTTCTGAAGTCAAACCTTTTTTTTCCATTAATGTCAGTTTATTAACTAATGTAGTAATATAAAAATACAGTATGACGTGGTTGAAATAACTTGCTTTCAGATAACTTTTAAAGCCCCGTAGAGACATTGAGAAGTTGATGTTATTTGTTTGCTTATGTGGTGCTGTTAAAAAAAACAAAACACCTAAGGTTATTTTTAGAGAAACTGGAGCAGTTAATGAAGCAGAGGGAGGACAGGACATCTGTAATAATTTGATTATGCTGATTTCAAAAATGTCCATCACATCTGAAGTGAAAATCAGATTTCTCTGATTTTCCCCCCTTTTTTCTGGTTTATTTCTGAGGTCCACAGTGGAGAATCTGCAGGAACCAAGGGTCAGCTGTGGAGAGAACGGGCTGGACTCAGGATTTATAAAACTGATATTTGACTGAAATGACCACAATATGAGCAGCGCGATGGCGGAGTGGTTAGCACTGCGGCAGCACAGCACTCACCCTTGGCCGGGGGATCCTGGGTTTGATCTCAGCCCCCGACCAACAGTGATCTGTGTGGGACTTCCGGTTATGGCGGCCACGTAGGAAGACATGTTTCACACTGCTCTGCTCGTAAAAATAAAAATTTTACTAAAACTCTCTTAATTGGAACAAAAACCCATCCCAGCGTTTTGGCGCGGATATGGTAAAGACCAAGGTTGGAAAATTATGTGGAGGAAAAGGTAATTTGACAAAACAACCCAAGCTAACAGATTTTCACGCTCGAGGCGAAACAGAGAAAACTCCAGAGGCAATGGCGGAGGAGGGAGCCCGCGGCGGAGCGGGAACTACTGAAGAGGGGACAAACGTAGTGCTCACTGCCATCAACTCCATGAGAACAGAGTTTTCGTCTAAATTTGATGGGATTATAGCAACGATAGAAGGTATGAGAAAGGAAATAAACAACTGCTTGGAGCGAGTGTCGCAGGCGGAGCTCCGAATTTCAAGCGCTGAAGATAACGTCACCAGCCTGCAAACTAAACTGCAAACACTGGAATTAAAATGCAAACGTCTGGAAGATAACGTCCTAGACTTGGAATCCCGCTCGCGACGGAATAATTTGAGGCTGGTGGGCCACCCGGAGGGAGCAGAGGGATGGGACCCATGTTCCTTTTTGGAAAAGTGGATTCCAGAAGCACTGAATAACGCGGATCTGCAGTCATCGGTTGTTTTAGAGAGAGCTCACCGTATCGGCCCACCGAGAGATAATAAGACACCACCGAGGACACTGATTATGAAGTTCCTCAGCTACAGAGACAAGATGACAGTCACCAATGTGGCGCGAGCTAAAGGGGAAATTAAATACCAGGACCAACAGGTGCGGTTCTATCCGGACATGGCTGCAGGAATACAACAATTGAGAAAACAGTTCGACCCTGCCCGCAAAGAGCTGCGCAACCTAGGGATTCGTCACGGAGTAATTCATCTGGCAAGACTGCTGGTCACATATAAGGGGAGAACCCACACCTTCAAGACCCCTCAAGAGGCGAAGGAGTTCATCAAGCAGATCCAAAAAGAAACTGGCGTGAGCTAAGCATGAACATGACAAAGGTAGAACATCTAAGCATATGTACAGACATCTGATTGATCTGAAACATAAACATGTCTACAAAATACAGACTGTATTTAAAAAAAAAAGTTATGATGTACAAAGTTGCTATAAAACTTTGAAGTTATGTTGAAAAAAATACAGAAGAGAGTTAATGTCATAAGAATAGTAGTAGAATCAGGGTGATTGAGAGGAGAAAGAGAGAGTGGTTTGACTGATCCTTGCAGGTGTGGAACATATAAGGGGAGAACCCACACCTTCAAGACCCCTCAAGAGGCGGAGGAGTTCATCAAGCAGATCCAAAAAGAAACTGGCGTGAGCTAAGCATGAACATGACAAAGGTAGAACATCTAAGCATATGTACAGACATCTGATTGATCTGAAACATAAACATGTCTACAAAATACAGACTGTATTTAAAAAAAAAGTTATGATGTACAAAGTTGCTATAAAACTTTGAAGTTATGTTGAAAAAAATACAGAAGAGAGTTAATGTCATAAGAATAGTAGTAGAATCAGGGTGATTGAGAGGAGAAAGAGAGAGTGGTTTGACTGATCCTTGCAGGTGTGGAACAGTCACTAGCTATAACGGGAGACGGAATTTTTTGATTTTGGGGGGATTACCACGAATGTGGGGAAAGGGAATTTGTTTTTGTTTAGTTTGTAGGATGAATGTTCTATCATCCATGTTTGTGCTTCTCTGTAAGAGTATGTTCATATTGCAAGGTAATCTCAAACTCCTTATTGATCATAGAGCTAAGCGTTAATCTTAATTTAACTTCATGGAATTGCAGAGGTCTACAAAATCTTAAAAAACTTAAACAAGTTATGAATAAAATAAAAGACATAGATTCAAAAATTGTATTTTTTACAAGAAACTCATCTATTAGAGGAGGATGTAAAAAGAATTAGGAGAAGATGGCAAGGTAACGTGTTCACCTCATCATTTTCATCCCGAGCTAGGGGAGTTATGATTCTCATACATAAAACAGTCCCATTTCAAACGAAAAATGTAATTAGAGACAAATTTGGAAGATATCTAATCATCCAAGGATCTTTGTTATTAGAAAATATAAATCTGGTGAACTTATATGGCCCCAATATTGATGATCAAAACTTCTTTGTTAATTTATTCCTCACTTTATCATCACTTACAGGGCAACATATAATAGCAGGGGATTTTAATTGTACATTGAATCCCAGTATAGATAGATCAACAGGACTGGACTGTACGCACAATGGATGTAGGATGACCATTAATCATTTTATGAAAGAATTGAGATTGCTAGATATATGGAGAGAAATGAAACCACAAGTCAAAGTCTATTCTTGTTATTCTAATACCTATAAGACATTCTCACGTGTTGACTACTTTTTGATCTCTACAGAATTAAGGTCCAAGATTCAAAACTGTTTCTATGATAACATTGTGATCTCTGATCATGCACCCTGCTGTCTAGTATATGTAGATAAGAAATTGACAAAGGACCCAGTTAGGTGGCATTTTCAACATAAATGGCTTCAGGATGAGGAATTTGTTAAGTACATAGAAAAACAGATAGATGAATTCTTTGATATCAATACTACACAAACAACAGCATGTATAAAGCTGGAGGCTTTCAAAGCTTTTATTAGGGGGCATATTATTAGTTATACAGGTTCAAAATCTAAGAAGACCCGAGAGGAGAGAGTCCAATTGGAACATAAAATAAAAATTCTTCAAGAAAAGGTGTATGCAGGAAGTAACCCACAGTTAGAGAATGAATTACTGATTCTGAGAGCTGAATATGACAAAAAATCAGCGAATAGAGCTGCCTCGAGTCTTCTAAGATTGAAGCAAACTTTTTATGAACAAGGTGAAAAATCAGGAAAATTATTGGCATGGCAGATTAAACAATTAGAATTTAAAACACCAATTACCAGTATTATAAGTAACGGACAGGTAGTTATAGATCCTTTAGAAATTAATAGTGCCTTTAGAGATTATTATGAAAAACTATATGATACAAAAAATGAAACTGACTTAACAAAACTAAATGGGTTTTTGGGTGGATTATCTATACCATGTATTCCAAATGAAAACAGGGAGATACTGGAGTCTAAAATTAGTCAAGAAGAAGTTGGGCAAGCCATTGATAATATGAAATCAGGAAAAAGAGCAGGACCAGATGGTCTTCCAGTTGACCTCTATAAAAATTTAAGAATAAATTAATAAAACCACTGTTGGAAATGGTTTTAGAAGCATTTCGAAATGGTAATTTACCACCATACATGAACAATGCCTTAATTATACTGTTGCCAAAACCAGGTAAACCCCCTAATAAATGTGAAAACATGAGACCAATAAGCCTATTAAATGCTGATCTTAAAATAATCTGTAAAATTTTAGCAAAACGACTACAAGAAATATTACCAAATATTATTAACCGAGATCAGAATGGCTTTATAATGGGAAGACAAGGCTTCCATAATGTAAGAAGACTATTTAATATTATTTATTCCAATAAAGAAGCACCGGATACAGCTCTCCTATCATTGGACGCCGAAAAGGCCTTTGATAGGGTCGAATGGCCCTATCCTTTTGAAGTCCTACAAAGGTTTGGACTTGGAAATAATTTCATAAAATGGGTCCAGCTAATATACAATAATGCTACAGCAGAAATCCTAACAAACAGCAATATCTCAAAATCAATAAAAATCAATAGAGGATGTCAACAAGGCTGTCCACTTTCACCTTTATTGTTTACTATGGCAATTGAACCTTTAGCGATGGCAGTATGTTTACATCCACAAATATATGGAATTAAAGTAGGACCAACAGAACATAAAATCTCCCTGTATGCCGATGACATAATTTTGTTTATGTCAAATTTTAAAAAATCAATTCCGACCTTGTTAAATTTAATAAAGAACTTTGGGGATATATCAGGATATAAAATAAACAAAACAAAATCTTCAATATTAATGCTAAATGAGACCCAGAGAAATCATCCAGCTCCTGAGGTAAATCAATTCAATGTTGTAAATCAGTTTAAATATTTAGGAATTCAAATTGTGCCTAAGCTAGAATCAGTCGCCAATGCCAACTATGAAGCCTTAATGACAGATATTAATGAGTTACTTCAGAGATGGATGTGACTACCAATGTCGATGATCGGGAGAATTAATATACTTAAAAGTAATATCTTACCAAAAATACTTTATTTATTTCAAAACATTCCTTTACCATCACCTTCAGATCTATTCTCAAGAATTAAAAAAAAGTTAGTGGAATTTATATGGAACAATAGGAAGGCTAGATTACGTTTGTCCTTACTATATTTACCATTTGATCGTGGAGGTCTGAAATGTCCAAACTTTATGTTGTATTACTGGTCAGCACAACTGAGGTCTATGACTTATTATTTTTCATCAAAGGATCTTCCTCACTGGACTGAAATGGAATCATACAATTTACCTTTACCTCTTCCCTTATTCATATACTCAGACTCGGCTAAAAAATTACAGAAGCAAGTTATGAATGAATGAATGAATTTATTTATTTCGGATAGTACATTACAGGTTAAAAGAAACTGTATAATATAACAACAAGGTCAAATTAGACAAAGACTCCTTCTACTATACAATTCCACGTGAGTTATCCAAAATGGGTGATGGCTGAAGCCGCAGCTTATATTGCCCACCCATATTCCATCCAAGCAAGCAAGAAGCAAGTTAAAAATCCAATTGTAAAGCACATGATCAAAATATGGTGTGAAACCAAAAAATATTTAAAAGAACCACACTCACTGTCACAATTTAGCCCAATATGGGGTAATCAATATTTTACACCAGGGAGAGCGGATACTGTATTTAAAATATGGAATTTAAAAGGGATTCAAAAGATTCAAGACTTATATTTGTCACACTCAGATAACATAATGTCTTTTGAAGAACTGAGGATTAAATTCAATCTTAATAGAACACACTTTTTTAAATATCTTCAGCTTAGAAATTTTATTTGATCAAATCAAAATAATGCTCTCATCCGACCTACTTATTCATTTTTGGAAAAAATTTTGATGAAAAATAGTAAGAGAAAAGGTATTATTTCAGAGTTTTATAACTCATTGACACTATTCTCAAGTGAAAACTCACAGAAAAGACTGAATTACTGGAAAGAGGACCTGCAAATTGAAATTTCAGAGGAACAATGGGAAATGGCTTGTGCAGGAGCTCAAACCAAATCAATAAATGTACGTCTTAAACTGATACATTTTAAATGGTTAATGCAGATGTATGTTACACCAGTGGAATTAAATAGATATAACAAAAACATACCAAATACATGCACAAAATGTATGGAAAATAAAGGAACCCTATTTCACTGTTTATGGGAATGTAGAAAAATCAGAATGTTTTGGGAAGAGGTGAGGGTAACAATTGAAAAAATAATTTCAAAACAATTCACATTGAACCCTAAACTGTTTTTGTGGGTCTGTATCCAGATAAACATAACTTTAATAAGAGTGAAAGAGTATTCATAGACCTTGGTTTGCTTAATGCCAAAAAATGTATTGCACTACTGTGGAAAAAGACTCATAGACCAGATGTGACTCAGTGGTTAAGACAGATGTTAACAAACCTTCCACTAGAAAGAATAACATATATACTGAAATCAAAGGAAAATGTGTTTGAGAATATATGGAGACCTTTCTTTGATTATGTAAAGAATTTAAACATAACGTCTGAAGAAGAAGGTGAATGATATGGGTGGACCTTGCAAATCCCAAGCTGGTGAATGTATATTATGTATTCTTATGTAATAGATTACCTAGACTAAACAGAGGAGCATTGTTGTTGACTTGTGTTTGTTAATGGCTGTTGTTGTTTTTATTACACATTTTTTTGTTGTTGTTATTGTTCTTTTTTTTCCACAATATCTTTATTGAACCTTTTTTTTTTAACAAACATGATACAAACAATCAAACACTAACACTAAAGTACTACAAAAAAAAAATACACTAAAAACACCAACAACCACCAACAAAATCAAGTCTTCAACAATGCTCCTCTGTTTAGTCTAGACAATCCAATACATAAGTATACATATTATGTTCACCAATTTGGAATTTACAAGGTCCACACACATCATTCACCTTCTTCTTCAAGAATTATGTTTAAATTTTTTACATAATCAATAAAAGGTCTCCATATATTCTCAAACACAATTTCCTTTGATTTCAGTATATATGTTATTCTTTCTAATGGAAGGTTTGTTAACATCTGTCTTAACCACTGAGTCACATCTGGTCTATGAGTCTTTTTCCATAATAGTGCAATACATTTTTTGGCATTAAGCAAACTGAGGTCTATGAATGTTCTTTCACTTTTATTAAAATTATGCTTTTCTGGGTACAGACCCAACAAAAACAGTTTAGGATTCAATATGATTTGTTTTGAGATTATTTTTTCAATTGTTACCCTCACCTCTTCCCAAAACATTCTTATTAATCTACATTCCCATAAACAATGAAATAGGGTTCCTTTACTTTCCATGCATTTTGTGCATGTATCTGGTATATTTTTGTTATATCTATTTAACTCCTCCGGTGTAACATACATCCGCATTAACCATTTGAAATGTATCAATTTAAGGCGTGCATTTATTGATTTGGTTTGAGCTTCTGTACAAGCCAATTCCCATTGTTCCTCTGAAATTTCAGTTTGCAGATCTTCTTTCCAGTAGTTTAATCTTTTCAGTGAATTTTCACTTGAAGATAGTGTCAATGAGTTATAAAACTCTGAAATAATACCCTTTCTTTTACTATCTTTCATCATCATTTTTTCCAAGGATGAATAAATAGGTCAAGTGAGAGCTTTATTTTGATTTGATTGAATAAAGTTTCTAAGTTGAAGATATTTTAAAAAAATGTGTTCTATTGAGATTAAATTTGATCCTCAGCTCTTCAAAAGACATTATGTTATCTGCACATGGCAAATATAAATCCTGAATCTTTTGTATCCCTTTTAAATTCCATACTTTAAATACAGCGTCCGCTCTCCCTGGTTTAAAATATTGATTACCTCATATTGGACTAAATTGTGACAATAACTGTGGTTCTTTTAAATAGTTTTTAGCTTCACACCATATTTTGATCATATGCTTTACAAATGGATTTTTAACTTGTTTTTGTAATTTTTTTGCCGAATCTGAGTATATGAATATGGGAAGAGGTAAAGGTAAATTGTATGATTCCATTTCAGTCCAGTGAGGGAGATCATTTGATGAAAAATAATATGTCATAGACCTCAGTTGTGCCGACCAATAATACAACATAAAATTTGGACATTTCAGACCTCCACGATCAAATGGTAAATATAATAAAGACAAACGTAATCTAGCCCTCCTGTTGTTCCATATAAATTCCACTAACTTTTTTTTTATTCTTGAGAATAGATCTAAAGGTGGTGATAAGGGAATGTATTGAAATAAATAAAGTATTTTAGGTAAAATATTACTTTTAAGTATATTGATTCTCCCGATCATCGACATTGGTAGTGACATCCATCTCTGAGTTAACTCATTGATATCTGACATTAAGGCTTCATAGTTGACACTGGCGACTGATTCTAGCTTAGGCACAATTTGGATTCCTAAATATTTAAACTGATTTACAACATTGAATTGATTTACCTCAGGGGCTGGGTAATTTCTCTGGGTCTCATTTAGCATTAATATTGAAGATTTAGTTTTATTTATTTTATAGCCTGATATTTCCCCAAAATTCTTTATTAAATTCAACAAGGTTGGAATTGATTTTTTTAGATTTGACATAAACAAAATTATATCATCGGCGTACAGGGAGATTTTATGTTCTGTTGGTCCAACTTTAATTCCATATATTTGTGAATGTAAACGTATCGCTATCGCTAAAGGTTCAATTGCCATAGTAAACAGTAAAGGTGAAAGTGGACAGCCTTGTCGACATCCTCTATTGATTTTTATTGGTTTTGAAATATTGTTATTTGTTAGGATTTCTGCTGTAGCATTATTGTATATTATTTGAACCCATTTTATGAAATTATTTCCAAGTCCAAACCTTTGTAGGACTTCAAAAAGAAAGGGCCATTCAACTCTATCAAAGGCCTTTCCGGCGTCCAATGATAGGAGAGCTGTATCCGGTGCTTCTTTATTAAAATAAATAATATTAAATAGTCTTCTTACATTATGGAAGCCTTGTCTACCCTTTATAAAGCCATTCTGATCTCGATTAATAATATTTGGTAAAATTTCTTGTATTCGTCTTGCTAAAATTTTACAGATTATCTTAAGGTCGGCGTTTAATAGGCTTATTGGTCTCATATTTTCACATTTATTAGAGGGCTTACCTGGTTTTGGCAGCAGTATAATTAAGGCATTATTTATGTATGATGGTAAATTATTATTTTGAAATGCTTCTAGAACCATTTCCAAAAAAGGTTTTATTAATTTATTCTTAAATTTTTTATAAAGGTCAACTGGAAGACCATCTGGTCCTGCACTTTTTCCTGATTTCATATTATCAATGGCTAGCCCAACTTCTTCTTGACTAATTTTAGACTCCAATATCTCCCTGTTTTCATTTGGAATACACGGTATAGATAGTTCGTTCAAAAACCCATTTAGTTTTGTAAAATCAGGTTCATTTTTGGTATCATATAATTTTTCATAGTAATCTCTAAAGGCTCTATTAATTTCTAAAGGATCTATAACTACCTGTCCGTTACTTATAATACTGGTAATTGGTGTTTTAATTTCTAATTGTTTAATCTGCCATGCTAATAATTTTCCTGATTTTTCACCTTGTTCATAAAAAGATTGTTTCAATCTTAGAAGACTCGAGGCAGCTCTATTCGCTGATTTTTTGTCGTATTCAGCTCTCAAAATCAGTAATTCATTCTCCAACCTTGGGTCACTTCCTGCATACACTTTTTCCTGAAGACTTTTTATTTTATGTTCCAATTTAGCTCTCTCCTCTCGAGTCTTCTTAGATTTTGATCCTGTATAACTAATAATATGTCCCCTAATAAAAGCTTTGAAAGCCTCCCACTTTACACATGCTGATGTTTGTGTAGTATTGATGTCAAAGAACTCGTCTATCTGTTTTTCTATATACTTGACAAATTCCTCATCCTGAAGCCATTTATGCTGAAATTGCCATCTACCTGATTCCTTTGTCAATTTTTTATCTACATATATTAGACAACAGGGTGCATGATCAGAGATCACGATGTTATCATAAAAGCAGTTTTGAATCTTGGACCTTAATTCTGTGGAAATCAAAAAATAATCAATGCGTGAGAATGTCTTGTAGGTACTGGAATAACAAGAATAGGCTTTAACTTGTGGTTTCATTTCTCTCCATATATCTAACAATCTCAATTCTTTCATAAAATGATTAATAGTCATCCCACATCCTATGTGCGTACAATCCAGTCCTGTTGATCTATCTATACCTGGATTCAATGTACAATTAAAATCCCCTGCTATTATATGTTGCCCTGTAAGTGATGATAAAATAAGAAATAAATTAGCAAAGAAATTCTGATCATCTATATTGGGACCATATAAGTTCACAAGATTTATATTTTCTAATAGCAAAGAACCTTGAATGATTACATATCTTCCAAATTTGTCTCCAATTACATTTTTCACTTGAAAAGGAACTGATTTATGTATGAGAGTCATAACTCCCCTGGCTCGGGATGAAAATGAAGAGGTGAATACACTTCCTTGCCATCTACTCCTAATTCTTTTAACATCCTCCTCTATTAGATGAGTTTCTTGTAAAAACACAATTTTTGAACCCATGTCTTTTATTTTATTCATAACTTGTTTAAGTTTTTTTAAATTTTGTAGACCTCTGCAATTCCATGAAGTTAAATTAAGATTAACACTTTGGTTTATGATCAATAGAGAGTTTGGGATTACCTTGCAGTGTAAACATGCTCATACAGAGAAGCAAAAACATGAGTGGTTGAACATTCATCCTACAAACTACACACAAACAAATTTCCCCTTCCCACAATTGTGGCAAACCCCCCAAAATCAAAAGAAAAATTCTGTCTCCCGATATAGCCATCGACCGTTCCACACCCACGGGGAACAGCCTAAGCCACTCCTTCTTCATCCTCCCAATCACCCTAACTCTACTGCTTTTAATGACGTAACATTAACTCTCCTCTGTAGTTTTCCAACTTAACTCCAAAATTTTTAACAACTTTGTACATCATAGTTTTTTTTGTTTGTTTTGTTTTTGTTTTGTTTTTTTAATATATAATACAATCTATATTTTGTAAACTTACTATTTACTTCAAGTCAGTCAGATGCCTGTGCAAATGCTTAATTATTCTACCTTATATTTTGTTCATGCTTAGCTCCCACCAGTCTCTTCTTCTTCTTTGATCTTCTTGATGAACTCCTGCGCCTCCTCTGGGGTCTTGAAGATGTGGGTTCTGCCCTCATACGTGGTCAGCAGTCTCGCAGGATAGATTACACCATGACGAATCCCAAGGTTGCGCAGCTCCTTACGTACGGGATCAAACTGCTTCCTCAATTGCTGGATTCCTGTGACCAAATCTGGGTAGAACCGCACCTGCTGGTCCTGGTGTTTAATCTCTCCTTTAGCTCGTGCAGCGTTGAAGATCTTCATCCTGTCTCTGTTGCTAAGAAACTTCATAATTAAGGTCCTCGGCGGTCCCTTATCTCTCCGTGGGCCAATACGATGTGCATTTTCCAGAACCACTGCTGATTGCAACTCCTCGCTGCCCAGCACCTCCGGAATCCACTTTTCCAGAAAGGAACATACGTCCCGACCTTCTGATTCCTCTGGAAGACCCACCAGCCTCAAGTTATTCTGTCTCGACCGAGATTCCAAATCCAAAATATTATCTTCCAGAGATTTATTTTTTTTTTCCAAAGTGCGCACCTTTAATTGAAGACGGGTGACGTCATCTTCAGCACTAGCGAGACGGAGCTCCATCTGCGCCGTTCGTTCTACACAGTCACCCAATTCCTTTCTTATTCCTTCCAACGCTGTCATAATCCCATCAAATCTAGAGGAAAAGTCCGCTCTCATTGAACTCATGGCAGCCATCAGCGCATCTGCGCCATTCCCCGCAGAAATCGCAGCGTTGCCAGCCTCCTCCGCCATATATGGAGCCCTGTTTGCTGCGTCACAGACCTGAAAGTCCGTTAATTTGGACTGTTTCGGCGGCTCGCTTTTTCCTTTTCCTGGTTTTCCAGCCTTAGGCTTCGCCGACATATCCTCGCCCAAACGCTGGGATACGTTCTGTCCCAAATGAGAGAGTTATTTGCCGATTTTTTTTCTCCAGGAGCAGAGCAGAGCGAGACACGTCCGTCCTACGTGGCAGCCATAACCGGAAGTTATTGTTCTTTTTAATTTTTAAATTACTTTTGTGTTAGTGTCTGATTGTGCCATGTTTGTAAAAAAAGGTTCAATAAAAAATATTGTGGAAAAAACAACAACAACAGTGATCTGTGTGGAGTTTGCATGTTCTCCTCGTGTCTGCGTGGGTTTACTCCGGGATTTCTCCGGTTTCCTCCCACATGCCAAAAACATGCAAGTTAGGTTAATTGGCATCAAAACTGGGGATTCTAAATTGTCTTTAGGTATGACGGTGAGAGTGAATGGTTGTCTGTCTCTCTGTGTTGGCCCTGCGATGGACTGGCGATCTATCCAGGGTGTACCCTGCCTCTCGCCCAAAGATGCTGGGATAGGTTCCAGACACCCCGCGACCCGAAAAGGATTAAGCGGAAGAAGATGGATGGATGGATGACCACAATAAAAGATATGTGAAGAATTGTTTTACTGACTGTGATTTTTTTAGCTATTTATTTTGCAAATTGAAACAAGCTAAATAAAAATATTGCATATTTACTGTTAATAGACAAACTGCATTTCAGTGAAGTAGCTTTTTGAAAAAGATGTTTTTTGCAAGATAATTCTAAAACAGACTTCCATATATTTATTACACACAGAGTGAAACATTTTAAACCGGATTTAATATTAATGATAATGATTATAGTTTTTAAAATTAAATGACAAATCATGATTTTCTAATTTACCGAGATGCACTCGTGCAACTTAGATGAAGCTGAAGATGAAATCTGTTCTACTACTGCTGAAAATCATTGAGGATCATCATCCTAAAGTACAGGACTGTTGTCGTGGTTCGAGATGGCTCTCCGAGCTTTTATTGTGACAGCGCTCGGAGGGGCTTCCAGCTGTCAGAGCTGAGGCTCTGACAGCTGAGCTGCATTTCACCTCATCAGCTGTTCCACCTGAAGCCCTACTTAAGAGGGCAGCTGAGGGCGAAACGTGCGGCAGTCTCGTCTGAGATTCCCCGTCAAACTATCCCTCGTTTGACATCGTCGAGCATCCCTCGCCGAGCTTCCTGGTCAGACGTTACCCTTCGTCTATTATTGTTAGTGTGTCTCATCATGAACCTGTTCTTCCTTGTCATTGTCTGAGTTACGGTTATGGTGTGTTTTAGCCCCCCATGGCTTGTTATTTTGTCATCTTTCTTTTCCTTTAATAAACTGTGCAAACTCATTCGGCTGAAATATAGCGTCTTATTGATGGCTCGTGAGGGCCATCCATGACAGTAGACTGCAGCCAGACTGAGACGCCTGTCGCCATGAGTTTACCGTGGGCTGGAGTTTTTTCCCTTCGCTAGGGCTTGTTATAAGTATGTCCGCCCTCGAGCATGGGTTTTGCCCTGAGTGGTTCTAGGAGATCGAAGGCTACCTGGCCAAGGCCCGTCTCCTCATGTCCACCCGTGCGGCAAATCACTACTTGTTCTCGCCCAGAGGGCTTTATTAAAGTATCACCTTACCTCCTTTCCGGAAGGAAAGGAGAGGGTGACATGGATTATGGCACAGCGTGAGATAACTGAAAAGGTGGCCAAGGAACCTTCTCCTTCTCTCCTAAGTACGGCGTCCCAGACGAGGGTGGAGATCCGCGGACCGGAGGGAAACCCCAGCAGGAGGCCGATGGAGAGGCATCCCCGCTCCTCGCCTTGGGACTCAGCTCCTACTACCCGTCCAGCCCCGGTGCCATGTGTTCCGGGTCCCATCGTCTCACCATCAGCCAGTAAATGTCGTCGCCATGCCCCGAATAGGCCTCAGCGAGAACCCCGTCCGGATCCAGTCCCGGGTTGTCGGGGGGACTCAGCCTCCCAGTCAGCTGCTTCCCCTACGTCACGACAGGAGGGAATCCCCGCAGCCGCTCCCCCCGGGTCATCTGTCCCTGTTGCCCCGTCAGCTCATCGTACCCGGATCGCCTCGGCTGTCGCCCCCTCCTCCTCGACGTCATCTTCGGCTGCTGTGAGGGCCACGAGTCCTGCTTCGGCGAGGCCCGTCTGCAATCCACCGCTAGCGGCTCCTCCTCGTCTTCCTGAGGGGCTTGCTGTCACCATCCGGAGGGGAAAGGGAAGAACTCCGCCCGCTACAGCAGGCACCATCGGTCCTCCGGGGAACAAGCAAGTGCAAGTTCATTCTTCTCCTTGTTGTTTTGATTTGCCTTGTCTGACTCCTGGGGGTGGAGTTCAGGGTTCGCAGTCCCCCGAGCTCCCACCACCTGCTGTAGCTTCTGACATTGAACCTGCTGCCTCTGTGTCTCCCTCCACTGAGTGTTCCATGGCACCAAGCCTACGTCGCTGGATGGGGAGGGGGCCTGCGGTCCTGGAGAGCCTGGTTCCAGCCCCGCAGCCACGTCATGGGCAGAGGAGGAGAGCGGACTGTAGTGTGGAGCCCGCACCGACAACGAAACGTCCCCGGGTCTCCACTGATGAGCGGTTCGATCCAGCGGGTCGAGGATCCCCTGCCACCACGCCGTGCTGGTCATTGACGTGGACGTCAGCATTGGAGGGTCCTCAGACTGCGGAAAACATCATGCCGGCTGCGGAGCCCGCCATAGCCGAGTGGGAACCAGAAGATGTCCTTCTTTGTCCTGAGCCTGGATCGTCGAAGTCCTGGACAGTGACAGAACTCGAGAGCAGGCAAGTGCTCTATTTTTCCTTCCTACTATCTGTTCTCGAGCATTTTTGCCTGTCTCTCGGGGAGACGAGCCAGGAGCAGCCGTCCGCTGCATCCGAGCTCGTCTTGCTGGGCTCTGTCGCTACCAGTGATCCTGATCCAGGTTCTTCTTCTTCTCCTGAGCGTTCTCCCAGGGTCACCGGTGCGGAGTCAACCCCGGTCGCTGTGCTGGAGGTTCCGGGTTTGCGGTTGGAGGCCATCTATGGAGCTGTTCCGACCCAGTCGGGGTCCGACGTGGGTGCAGCCGAGACCCAATCGGGGTCCAACGTGGGTGCAGCATGGGCTCACCCTGGGTCCAACAGGAGGACAGTGCCTATTCTGGTAACGTTCGGAGGTGGAGCTGCAGATCCTCCGCTGAGCGACACCGGACTGGTCCCTCATCTTTCCTCCAAGCCTTCTCCACCGGGTGCCATTGGGGCTCCTCATATTTTGCCCGGCTCTCCCTCGCTGTTCCCCTCTACAGGGAAGCCGTTGTCGTTTTCTCCCCTGCGGTCCTGGTGGCTGAGCGATGCGAGCCGGCCGCCTGAAGGACTGCCTCATCTGTTTGGCGTTCTGGGTCGGCCACCCGACCAACTGGACTGTCTGCTTGGCGACCTGGTCCAGCCACCAGAGATCCTGTTTTTCTGGGCCTGGGACTGGGGTAGGCCGCCCGAACGCTCCCTTTTTCCCCTACCAGCTATTTAGACATTGGACGCAGGGAGACATTGGACTCTGCCTGCCGTCATCTCCGTATGTTTCGTATTTCCTGTAGATGTTAAGATCACTTTTGGTGTGTTGTCTTGTGCCTTATTTTGATCTATGTATTACCGCTGTTTAGCGTGTCTTTTTTTTTCTCCCCTCCCCTGTCTGAGGGATGATTTGTATCTGCCACATTATGTCTTATGGGCCTGTGTGTTTTAGTTATAGACCTCCTTCTGTTATTTGCATTTTTTGTCCTGTCTATGTATCATCCGCGCTTTATGGAGTATTGTGTTTTTTTTCTCCTACCATACTCTGTAATTGCTTCGTTTGTTCCCTGTCATCGTCTTGGTGTTTTTTGTCTTTTCTGGTCCTCACTCTCCAGGCCTTTCCCCCATCCTCCCACCCTGGGTGGGGTGGGGGTGGGGGGCTTGGGTGTCATACGGCACCCGGAGTTCGCCGCCTCGGGGGGAGGTACTGTCGTGGTTCGAGCGCCGATCTCGTCCGCGCTCGGGCCATGCAGTATTTTCCTCCCAGCTGATGTGTGTGTCCCTATGGCTCTCCGAGCTTTTATTGTGACAGCGCTCGGAGGGGCTTCCCGCTGTCAGAGCTGAGGCTCTTGACAGCTGAGCTGCATTTCGCCTCATCAGCTGTTCCACCTGGAGCCCTACTTAAGAGGGCAGCTGAGGGCGAAATGTGCGGCAGTCTCGTCAGAGATTCCCCATCAAACTATCCCTCGTCTGACATCGCCGAGCATCCCTCGCCGAGCTTCCTGGTCAGACGTTATCTACCCTTCGTCTATTATTGTAAGTGTGTTTCATCATGAACCCGTTCTTCCTTGTCATTGTCTGAGTTACGGTTATAGTGTGTTTTAGCCCCCCGTGGCTCGTTATTTTGTCATCTTTCTTTTCCTTTAATAAACTATGCAAACTCACCGGCTGAAATATAATGTCTTATTGATGGCTCGTGAGGGCCATCCATGACAACTGTGGTCTACTTTAGAACATTAAAAACTAAATGCCAGAGATGACACAAGGCAGGACATCTAATCATTTAGCTACATAATGGTCCTAAATGATAACAGTAAACTGTTATATTTTCCACTGCTCATGTAATTAAGAATATATTTTAGAGTTCGATCTAACTGGTATTGTCATGATTGGCAATACTTGACAGCTCCCGTGCAGGGAGTGACACCAGAGAAAACACACGATGACACAGAGAAGCAAATTTGATTTGGGTTTTATTAATGCAAAGGGGAAAGCTTCGTTAAGGAAAAACGCCACTCGCCAGAGGAAGGCCAAGCCTGTAGGGAGAGATGAGAGCAGGTTAGATAAGGAGGGAGACAGAGAAGGGAGAAATAGGACTGCACTTACGTGGGAGAAACAGAGAAACGGCAGTGGAACCCAGCACAAACGGTGAACCAGGAGTAGATGCTGGATGGCAGGGATAGAGCTGGGTGAGATGTCTGACCGGGTGAATATGGCTGCTGAAGTGGTGATGATGATGAGGCAGGTGAGCGCACAACAATCCCGGAGACGCACAACCAAGGAGGTAGCAACCTGAACAGGAGAAGACAAAAGGATTCATGTTTTTTCCTCAGAGAGGGAGAATCAAACTTAGTTGCTGTGGAAGGTAGTATACCCAACGAGCCACCGCTGAAGCATTGACAAAGAAGGTCCTTTTTAAGCGCTTGTGAGGCAGAGGCAGCAGGTGTGTCTCATCACGCAGGTGAGATGATTGCCTGCAGAGTCAGTGAAAGTTGAACAGGAAGGGAGGGGGAGAGTGCGGTCACCAGAACATGACAGTGCCCCCCCCACAAGGAGCGCCTCCTGGCGATCCACCGGGCTTGTTGAGATGTGCCTTATGAAAGGCCCAGACCATCCCCTTGTTGTGGAAGTATGAACCGGGGATCCGTGACCTTTCTTCTGGTCCATAGCCCTTCCAGAGGACAAGATATTGAAGTCCCTGGCCCTGACGGCGAACGTCCAGAATTCTCTGGACTGTGTAGGTGGTTTGGCCGTTGAGGATCCGAGGGGGAGGAGGCGGCTTGGGGGGGGCAGAGGGGACTGAAGGAGAGGGGCTTGATTTTGGAAATGTGGAAGGTGGGGTGAATCCGCATCGCCGGCGGGCGCTTCAAGCGGACCGTGACGTTGTTAACCCTGGAGATGGGGAATGGGCCCAGGAAATGAGGGGAAAGTTTCCTGGACTCTGTCTTCAAGGGCACCTGGTCCGCTGACAACCACACTTGCTGCCCAATGGAATATTTGGGAGCCGGAGTATGCCTGTGGTCCGCGTACTGGCAGTTGCACTCAGCCGAATGAACGAGGGCAGCATTAGTGGCCTTCCAGAGCCGGCGACAGCGGGGTGCGTGGGCCCCCACCGTTGGTACCGCCACGTCCCTCTCCGCCATAGGTAACAGAGGGGGAGTGTACCCCATGGATGCTTCGAATGGGGTCAGTCCGGTGGCCGTTGAGACAGCAGAGTTGTGTGAATATTCCACCCAGGTCAGATGGGCGCTCCAAGTACTGGGGTTGCAGGCTGCTACACACCTAAGGGCTGCCTCCAAGGATTGGTTGGCGCACTCAGCCTGCCCGTTGCTCTGAGGATGGTATCCAGAGGTAAGGCTGATGGTGGTGTCTAGGGAGCGACAAAATGATTTCCAGACTTGGGAAATGAGTTGAGGGGCCCCGGCCAGACACAGTGTCCACTGGAATGCCGTGTAGGCGGATGACATGGATAGTGAGGAGATTCACCATTTCCGGAGCAGAGGGTAATTTGGGAAGGGGCACCAGGTGGATCGCCTTGGAGAAATGGTCCACGCAGGTGAGGATAATGGTATTACCTTGGGAGGGTGGTAGTCTAGTGATAAAGTCCAGGGCAATGTGGGACCAGGGTCGGTTGGGAATAGGAAGTGGGTGGAGGAGACCAGAAAGGGGTGAGGAGTCAGATTTATTGCAATTGCAAACTTGGCAGGTGTTGACATAATCTTGGATGTCGGTCTGCAGGGTGGGCCACCAGAACACCCGACTGATGAGATTGATGGTGCGAGTGATCCCAGGATGGCATGCAAAAAAGCTGGTGTGGC
Organism: Pholidichthys leucotaenia; assembly: GCA_020510985.1. Lineage (NCBI taxonomy): Eukaryota > Metazoa > Chordata > Actinopteri > Cichliformes > Pholidichthyidae > Pholidichthys > Pholidichthys leucotaenia. The sequence goes on along the minus strand of CM035839.1, from coordinate 136,813,243 downwards.
CCCACCTGATGACATCACTGCGGAGAGCGGCCGGGACAAACAGATGACCGTCAGGACCCCCTTCTGGCTTGGGTTCCGTGGATTGAGCCTGCCGGACCCTCTGCTCAGTGTCCCACGTGAGAGCTCCGAGGAAGCAAGAGGGTGGGACAATGGGTTGGGGAAGGGAATGAAGGGTGGGGGGGTCGGGCAGAACTGGCGGGATAGAGTGTCCGGTTTAACATTATGGGAGCCAGGCCTGTAAGTGAATGAATGAATGAATTAATTAATTAATTAAGTTTATTGTCAATACCACCATACGTAATACATACATACAGGAGAATTGAAATTTGACTTGGCATTTGGGCGTGCTCTATGTCAGCGCACATCCAAGGCCGGGGCAGCCACAACAGGCGCCAGTCATAGTGGGGGTAAAAAAAAAAAAGAAAGGGGGGGGGGGTGACACAGTAGGCGAGAGAAAAAAAAACATGTTTATCAGAATAGCGCTCAGTGAGCGGGATTATGACTACAAGAAAAAAAAACCCTCAATGCACATTTAGCAGACAACAAGAACACAATGACAAAGCAAGTTGAGAGAGTCAGTGTATTGTAAAATATATATCAGTGATTGTATCAGTGGTGTAATGTTGAATGCAGTAGTGTAGGTGTGTCAATTGCTAGTGAACAGCAGAGGGCGCCTCCTGGCAGTGGATAGATGTTATAGTCATGTGATCTAAGCAGTCCAGAGTCACTCTCTCGCTTGCAGATGGTAAGTTGTCACATGGTGCACTGTCCTCGAGCGTCCATCTGTTGAAACAACAATTGTGTCGATTGTTTGGGTTAAGCCACTTCTCCAGCGTTATCTTCATCGAGGAGGAATGTAAACAAGGACACCAAAACAAGGTCAAATCTGCACAGTGCACACAGAGAATAGAATTTCCCTCTCTTCAATTCTGTGCTTCAAATTTCATATAGGCTTGAAATCTAGTCGAATTGTTGAAGAAGCAGCTACGCCGGGTCCGCATTTTGATTAGCTCTTCCAGTTAAATTTTCGATACACCAGGAAAACTCCAGAGCCAATCAGCAGAAAATCCTGTGATCGTAAAGCCAAAACAGGTAGATGTTTTCCACATCTTCAGTCGAATCACACAGACACATGAGTTCCAATCCATGGGTCTCTCCGTTGGGTTCCCCCTTGACCCGATCTTCTTTAAAGTGGTGACAATCACAATTATAAGCCGCTTTCCAGATCCATAATTTCCATTTGGATTAAGATTCAGCCAGAAGAAGAGCGACATTGCAAGCTGGGATCAAAAGGGAAGATTAGAAAGGAGAGCGAAGAAAAGCGTCTGCTCTCTCTCAGAGCCGGAAGTGATGGTAAGATTAAATCTAACAAAAAATAAGGCCCAGCTGGCCTGCCTGACATTCAGCCTGCGGGCCAACTGAAGATATTCTAAATTTTTGTGGTCAGTCCACACAATTATGGGCTGGGCCGCTCCCTCCAGCCAGTGTCTCCACTCCTCAAGGGCCAACTTAATGGCCAGGCGCTCACGGTCTCCTACACTGTAAATCCTCTTGGCAGGCATTAGCCGCCAAGAGAAATCTGCGCATGGATAGAGCTTCTGATCTGAAGCTGAGCGCTGTTATGGGACAGCGCTCACCTCCGAGTCAGAAGCATCCACCTCTAAAATAAACTGGAGCTGGGGGTCGACCTGGGCCAAGATGGGAGCACTGGAGAACAGACCCTTCAGTTTGAAAAAAGGCCTGTTCAGCTGCCTCGGACCAACTGAAGGGCACTTTAACCAAGGTCAGCTGGGTCAGAGGCTGTGCTACCTCACTATAGTTTTTTGATGAAACGGCAATAAAAATTTGCAAACCCCAAGAAGCGCTGAAACTCCTTGCGGGAGTGGGGTGTAGGCCAATTTAGCATAGCCTTTACCTTGGCCGGGTCGGCCCTCAATTCTCCCTCAGCTATGATAAAGCCAAGGAACGAAGTGGAGCAGGTGGAAAACTCACACTTCTCAGCTTTAACGTAGAGCTTTTTCTCCAGGAGCCGTTGTAGAATGGCTGTGATGTGGACTGCGTGTTCCTCTGGCATGCGAGAAAAAATCAAAATGTCGTCCAGGTAGACAAAAACAAATTGATTAACCATATTGCCGAGGACGTCATTGATCATACATTGGAAGACGACGGGGGCATTGGTGAGCCCGAATGGCATCACCAGATATTCAAATTGCCCCAAGTGTGTTTTGAAGGCCGTCTTCCATTTGTCCTCTTCGCGAATGCGAGCCAGATGGTAGGCGTTACGCAGATCCAATTTGGTAAATACTTGCACGCGCTGAAGGAGCTCAAATGCGGATTTTATCAGAGGCAGAGGATACTTATCCTTAACTGTTATAGCATTAAGTTCCCAATAATCAATGCACAGGCGCAGGGAACTGTCCTTCTTCCCGACAAAAAAGAATCTTGCCCCAAGAGGCGCCGATGAAGGCTGAATGAGGCCGGTGTTCAAAGAATCTTTAATGTAGCTCTCCATCGCCTCCCTTTCCGGCCCAGAAATACTGTAGAGCCGGCCGGATGGCAGCCGTGCACCTGGGAGAAGGTCTATAGCACAATCATAAGAGCGATGTGGAGGTAAAGAAAGCGCTTTTGATTTGATGAAGACCTCTCTGAGGTCATGATAGACCTCGGGTACTAGGTTGAGGTCTGGCGGCTCTGCCGGAGGGGAAGAGATGGGCAGCGATGGTGAACACTTGGCCAAGCTAAGACAGGATGCCAAACAATATGGGTTTCAGGAAGAGAGGGAGTTGTGTGCCCAATTAATAATAGGGTTATGTTCCCGGAGCCACGGGTACTCAAGAACCACCAGGTGACATGATTTAGGGAGAATAAAGAACGAAATAGTGTCCCCGGTGGTTACCGGAAAGGACAGACACTGGCTCCATTCTCCATTCAGAAAGACACTGCATAGCGAAACGTCATTCCATCCAGAGTCTGCCACGATGACCCGGAACTCCACAGAGTAGTCGGCGGCAGACCGACTCCCCTGATGTTCCCTTCACTTTCAGTCTGGTCAAACGCATGACCGAATTCGTTAACAAATCTCACAAACAAATAACTGGGGCCTTCCAGACTGTTGAGAATGGATTGGGCCCAGCTGAGGGCCCTATCTCGCAGCAGGAGGGTCATAAAATGAATTTTCGCTGTATCGTTCGGGTACCCCCCCCCCCCCCCAGCCTGGCCCAAATACAACTGAACATGACGCAAAAAGCCCTTGCATTTCCCCACCTTCCCCGCATACGGGGCAGGTGAGGGAACAGAGGTAGTTTGGTGCATGGTGGAAGAAACTGGGGCAACGGGCGGTGGGGGGGGGGGTGGAATCCGGACGGGACAAATGGGCCAAATGTTCAGCGACCATGCCCAACTGCTACATAATAGTTTGCAGCTGCTGCATGAGCATGGTCACCTGCCTCTCTGTGGCATCCAAATTATTCAAAGCGGAGTGTTCTGCTGATGCTGCTCCTGCTGACCTTGCATTGGGGCTGGCTCATTCTGTCATGATTGGCAATACTTGACAGCTCACGTGCAGGGAATGACACCGGAGAAAACACACAATGACACAGAGAAGTAAATTTGATTTGGATTTTATTAATGCAAAGGGGAAAACTTCGTTAAGGAAAAACGCCACTCGCCAGAGGAAGGCCCAGTCTGTAGGGAGAGACGGAGCAGGTTAGATAAGGAGGGAGACAGAGAAGGGAAAAATAGGACTGCACTCACGTGGGAGAAACAGAGAACCCGGCAGCAGAACCCTGCACAAACGGCGAACCAGGAGTAGATGCTGGATGGCAGGGATAGAGCTGGGTGAGGTGTCTGACCGGGTGAATATGGCTGCTGAAGTGGTGATGATGATGAGGCAGGTGAGCGTACAACAACCCCAGAGACGCACCATGAAGGAGGTAGCAACCTGAACAGGAGAAGACAAAAGGATTCATGCTTTTTCCTCAGAGAGGGAGAATCAAACTTAGTTGCTGTGGAAGGTAGTATACCCAACGAGCCACCACTGAAACATTGACAAGAAGGTCCTTTTAAGCACTGGCGAGGCAGAGGCAGCAGGTGCGTCTCATTACGCAGGTGAGATGATTGCCTGCAGAGTCGGTGAAAGTTGAACAGGAAAGGAGGGGGACAGTGTGCTCACCAGAACATGACAGGTATACATATTTAAAGTAATAAAAAATAATTTATCTATTTTGTGGTTTTAATTTACCTTAATTTTACCTGCAGACTTTAACATGAGTTTAAGTCTTATTTTATCTGTCATGGTCCTCTGTGTCTGGTGAAGAGTCTCCAGTAAAAAGTATATAAAATCCACCTTATTCCTAGGTCCCATGATGCCTTGCGTGAATAATGGTAGCAATTTCTGGTACTAGTTTAGAATGTATGGTTGTCACTGAAATGGGACACTTTTCCTTTTTAAAAAACAATGACTTCAGCATCAGAAATGCAGGAACAAGGCCTTTTGTGCCTCAAAAAGAGTAATATAATCATACCACTTCCCAGGACTGTCTAGGGATAGGAAGATGACCTTAAAAAGTGGCCTAACAGACAGTTGATCTGTTTGTTAGCGCCGCTGCTAATATGCTAACGCTGTAAACAAATAAAAGCTCTGAGATATCAAATGTCTCCATTGCAATAAAGTCGGCTGCATTTTGTTAAAATATGTTGGACATAATCAGATTTACCTCAGAGCAGATGTAGAATCTAGTCAGAGCCACAAAGAAGCCTCCATTTGTGCAGTCTATGGCACAACCAAGAACACCAGCAACAAGTACCAGAACTATGCTAAAACATTCAAAAACACAAAAACTACAAGTGCTGAAATTAGCTGCCACTTGAGTGCAAAACATGTATGTGGACTATACATTAAAATGAATTTGAAAAACTTTTAAAAATACTATTTTAAATGCCCCTGCTATTCCACTCTTACTGACTGATTTAGCACTACCTCAGTCGAAACCAGAAGTCCCGCCCATAATCGTTCCTACAGTGGCACCCCCAGGAATAAGGTGGATACAATAATGAAGATAAAAATAAAATTCTCTCTCTGTCAAAAATGTCAGTCAAAAAAAAACCCCCTCAACTGACGCTGTCATGGTTGCTAGGCAACAGGGTAGTGCGTAGTCACGGAAGCATACCGTTACCGTATGTCTGAATAATACGCGACGGATACCTCTCTCTGTTGAGCACTGAACTCTCTTTATTGAATTCAACAGCACAATATATATCCCAGCCGTAGCCTGCCTGACGTCATCCACCTCCCAGCCCCGGCTGAGCTATGGCAAGTCCCGAGGCACAATTCCCATATGTAACACCCCACCCCTACAAAGTTCTAGACCCCCTCCATTTCAATGAACCAATGAACATAAAACTCACCATATAAACATCACCATCCAACCTTTTTTTAGGCATATGTACATTTATAACTATAAACACGTGAACTACACGGGCGTCTGGGTAGACTGCCAGAACGCCCCCCCCCCCGCCTTGTTGGAGCGGATTATTCTGCTGCTAGTCCCAAAAGGCATCAAATATAGCAGTCCTTGCCACATAGTCCTCTAGGCACTTGGGCCTCCGATGACTTCTAGCCAGGCATCCCCTAGGAGGGGACCCTGCACCTGGCACCGTCGGCCTCGCTTGAGGGCCCTCATCAGTCAGGAACCCCCAGTCCCAGCTTGCATCAAAACGTCCTGCTGCAGCTTCAGTCCTCTTCTCTGGTGGTGACCTTCTAAGTCTGCTGGCATGCCACCGTGACCCGTCCTCAAGCTCAAACGTGTCCGGGCCCCGCTGCCTCTTGATCCGCCGTGGTCCTGTCCACAGCGGTTGTAGTTTATGGGCATGGACAGGGTGTTTGATCCACACCTGGTCTACCACTTTCAGTCCGTGGCCCCTTGCCCTGTGCTTCTTGTCGAACCTCCGTTTCATTTCACATTGCTGCGGCTCCAAACTGCTTCCGTACCTTCTAGGGAACACGTTGTTGGCAGCCTCAACCAATCCACCGGCAAGAGTAATTCACGCCCCAGCATGAGAGTCGCCAGGGAACAGCATGTCGTGGCGTGGACAGACACTCTGTAGTGCAGCAGTGTATTTTGTAGGGCGTCCGGGAATGTAAAGCCATCCACCAAATGCACTCTCCAGACATGGCATGCATCCACGTCTTGCTGCTCTCCAGACATGGCATGCAGTGTTTCACCATGGCCTCGATGTCTTTATCGATGCCCGGCCACCAGACAGAGTCCCTACTGCGTTGCTTCACCTTGACTACCCCCAGATGACCCTCATGCAGCATCGTCAGGACTTGCGCCCTCAGGGACGACGGGATCAGGGTGCAGTGTCCTCTGGCCACACACACCTTGTTCCAGCAGCTCAGTTCATCCTTGACTCGATGATAAGGTGCCAACTCGCCCTGTACCTCTGCTGGCCAACCCTCTCTAATTGCCGAGTGCAACTGTGCCACTACTTTGTTTTGTTCCGACTCTGCCTGGAGCTCCCGAGGAGATACCACATTCTGGAGGGTCCTGCACAGCGTGTGGATTAGGTCCGCCTCTGCTGGGTCATCGCCACCGGTGTCTGGTAGGGAGGGACTGACCGTGGCGCGGGATAGGAGGTCCGTCACAATGTTATCTGGGTGAACTCGTTCGTAAAATTATAGGCTCTCAGTCTTTTGGACCACCTGTGGATCCTCAACAGCCTGTGCCTCGACCCCGACATCTCCAGCAAAGTTGTGAGCGCCCAATGGTCCGTCTGTAGGGTGAAATGGTGGCCGCAGAAGTAAATGTGCCACCTCTCACATGCCCAGACGCAGTCGCGTGCTTCCCTCTCACCCACGGCATATTTTTGTTCCGCCGCCAAGAGGGACCTTGATGCGAACGCCACTGGGTGCTCTGTGCCATCCTGCACCTGGAACATGACCGCCCCCAGTGCCGAACCAGATGTTTCGCAGTACACAATGGTCGCTTGATTGGGGTCAAAATGAGCCAACACCGGTGGGGAGCTAAGCTGTTGTTTTAACTTGGCAACTGCCGCTGAGCAGGCTGGGGTCCACTCCCATGGTGCATCCTGTTTTAACAAGGCCTGGAGGGGTTCGATCGTCTATGAGTAGCGGGGAATGAACCGTCCATAGAAGTTGACCATACCCAGAAATGACAAGATCTGTGCAGGGGTGGAAGGGTTCAGAATGCGCAGAACTGCCTCCACATTCAAATGTAGTGGTTGGAGCCCTCTTCCAGTCAGCTGAAACCCCACAAATTCTATGGCGTCTGCCACGAAGATACATTTCTCGCCATTCAGGGTGACCCCATGTTCTTGAAGTGTTGCCATGACCCTCTCCAGTCTCTCATCATGTTCCTCCCATGACGCACCATGCACCACGATGTCGTCTAAGTATGCCGCCACGCCCTTGAGTCCGGCCAGAATCGTCGACATGACTTTCTGGAAACAACTGGGTGCAGAGCTCGGACTGAACGGTATACGGGTATAGGTGAAAACACCCATGTGGGTCATGAACACCGTCAGGTTCCTGCTGGCCGGGTGGAGGGACACCTGCAGGTAACCCTGACGGAGATCCAACTTTGTGAAAACCTGTGACCTGCTGAACATCGCTGTGAGCTTCTCCATGGCTGAGAGAGGGTACCTGTCCGGGATGACTGCTTTATTCACCCTCTGGAGGTCTACGCATGCCCTGATGCCTCCCCCATTCTTCTTAGCCACCACCAAGTTGGATATCCAGAACGAGGCGTCCACCTTCTCGATGATGCCGGCCTCCAGCAGTTTGGATAGCTCCACCGTGACATCATCCCGAAGTGCGAGTGGGAGTCGCCGCAGTGGTTGAATCCTCGGTGTCACGCTCCCGTCAATGAGAGGGTGATGGTGGAAAGCTCCGGTACAACCCAGGCCCCTAAACAACGCTGGCCAGTGGAGGTGCCAATCGGGATACACCGTTAGTACAGTCAAGCCCTCCGTGTCCTTTATGGAAAATCCCAACACCCCTAGTAGGTCAATTCCCAACAGGTCCGCCCCCTGGCGCGCCACCTGGGAGGTAAAACTGGACACCATCTTCGACCCACACGTCACTGAGAACTCTGCCGTACCCACCATCTCGATTTCCGCATGTCCACACCTGAACATCTTCACTGTGACCGCATTGATAGCCTTTTTGGGAAACAGCCTCCTCAGTGTGGACATGCACAAGATAGACCTCCCGGCCCCCGAATCCACCATAAGGGGCATGTCGACCCCGTCGAACTGAAGCACGTACCATTTTGGTGGCCCCTTCCCCATGCGTGCTACACACACCCGTCATTGGGCTCTGCCATTACTGAGCCAGGATTTAAGGTGTGGGCCTTGTGCCGCGCTTTTATTCGCCTTTTCTTCTTAGCCTGCCCTCGAGGCCTAGTTAGCATGTTAGCCGTCACTCTGGGCGGGAAACTACAAACAGCTGGCCCCTTGCTAGCTGATGCTGTTAGCCTCTGCAGGACCATGGACTCCCTTTGTCTGACCAAGTCCAACACACATTCCAGCGAGAGTTTCCCGAGTTAGCCTTAGCTTGTTTCTCAGCTACACGTTGTTGGTGCTGTGGGCTAGCTTATCCCTCACTAGCTCCTCCTCAATAGGGCCGAAGGCGCACTCCCTCGCTAAGCTGCATAGCGCCATGATAAATGATTGTGTGGACTCACCTGTTTGCCGTTGACGGTCAAAAAATTCATACCTCCTTTCGGTGACGGTGGAGTGGTCACCGAAGGTCCTGTCCATTAATGTCAGCATGTCTTCCAGCAAACCACCACCACACAGCCCGAAGAAAATTCGCTGCCCTTTGGTGCCGAGGTAGTGGACTAACAGGCTTCTCCATCTCTCCTCGCTGAAGCCACCAAGTCCAGCTGCCATCATATACACCTCAAACATGTTTCTCCAGTGGGCCCATGGTATAGCCGGTGTGCCCTGGGACTGTAGGAATGGAGGTAGCTTCCTGACGCACGCACCCATTTTTCTTCGTTGCCAAATGTTATGTCTGAATAATAGGAGACGGATACCTCTCTCTGTTGAACACTGAACTCTCTTTATTGAACTCAACAGCACAATATATATCCTAGACGTAGCCCGCCTGATGTCATCCACCTCCCAACCCCGGCTGAGCTACGGCAAGCCCCGAGGCACAATTCCCATATGTAACACATACGTCCTCCAAAGACTAGACCGTCTCATTTAACAGCTCAAAATCAGCCTTTAGATGCAGCCTACCGCCCTTTGAGTGTTCTGGCCTCCATGGGCGGTGGTCTTCGAGGCTGCAACACCTGAATTGAGACACAGCCTGTGACTGTGTCTCAATTCAGGTTCTGCGTCCTCTAAGTGCACATTTCTAGGCCAGATACGTCACTGTGCTGTGTCCAAGGCTGTCCCATTCCGTGGGCTCCTTCACATGCGGCCGACAAATGCAGTCTTCAAAATCCCCCAAAATGAAGGATACATAAAGAGTATTCTTGTAGCCCTAACATATCCCAGCGTTCAGTGCGTGGCTCAGCCTGACTTTTTCTTTTCTATTTTTTTCTCAGCTCAGGCAGAAGCAGAACGAAGTCAGAAACAGTTCAAAGTAAGTTTTTTGCTTGGATTATGCAGCACTTTAAATGTGAAAACATCAATAATCCAGAAAACGGCAACATCTGATTATTTAAGCTCATGTGACATTATTTTTTCTGTGCTGTATGTTTTGCTTAATGTATTAATTAAACATGTTGAACTGTTATTTTTTCTGAAGCCAAACCTTTTTTTCCATTAATGTCAGTTTATTAACTAATGTCAGTAATATAAAAATACAGGATGACCTGGTTGAAATAACTTGCTTTAAGATAACTTTTAAAGTCCCATAGAGACATCAGGAAGTTGATGTTATTTATTTGCTTATGTGGTGCTGTTAAAAAAAACAAAACACCTAAGGTTATTTTTAGAGAAAACAGAGCAGTTTATGAAGCTTAGGAGGGACAGGACATCTGTAGTAATTTTACGATGCTGATCTTAAAAATGTCCATCATATCTGAAGTGAGAATCAGATTTTTCTGATATTTTTTCTTTTTTCTGGTTTATTTCTGAGGTCCACGGTGGTGAACCTGCAGGAACCAAGGGTCAGCTGTGGAGAGAACGGGCTAGACTCAAGGTTTATAAAACTGATATTTGACTGAAATAACTACATTAAAAAAAGATTTAATGAATAGTTTTATTCATTCATTCATTCATCTTCTTCCGCTTAATCCTTTTCGGGTCGCAGGGGGGCTGGAGCCTATCCCAGCGTCTTTGGGCGAGAGGCAGGGTACACCCTGGACAGATCGCCAGTCCATCGCAGGGCCAACACAGAGAGACAGACAACTATTCACTCTCACTGTTACAACTCGCCACTCATTAGCGGCGCCAGCTGCGCGCACACCTGCGCCTCATCAGCAGCACAGGATATAAGCCACTCTGCCCTGGGCTTCGGCCTGAAGCCGTCTGATCCCTTCGGCCAACTTGCTGCAGAGGAACCCCCTCGCCTTCCAGCAAGATCTACAGCGTAAGCATACCTTCTCTTGTCGTTCCCATCTCACCCCTGTGCACAGGTGGATTCCCGGCGGCGGACTTCGCCTCTGCATCGCCGTCTTCTCGCTGCTGTCAGGTGCATCATCAGGTCTCTGTCTCCCGGGCTCGCCCTTGTACACGCCTGCCACCTGCCCTGCCAAGTAAGCCAACAAGATCCTTTAACCATTTGTACTGGTTTGGTGCCCGTTACCTTTTCCCTGTGCTCTCTCCCCAGGGCTGTCCGGCTGCACGGTTTCCTGCCTCCGTGCCTGACGCAGACGTCCGCCACCAGTACATCCACATATCACAGACACGCAACCACACATCCCTGTTGTTGAATAAAATTGTTAAATTCACTCTGAGCCTGCGTGTGTGTCTCCTGAGCCGTGCGTTATGTCAGTACGGCTTCAGCAGAGTGGCTCGGCGGACAGCGGGCTCACACGCCGACTTTCCACCCTCGAGGCTCGGGTGGATTTAATAGCTCATCGGCAACAGGTGATTCTTAATCAGTTAACTTTGATTACTGACTGGTTAGACCGCCTGGACCCCCGGCAGCCGTTCCCCCCGGCTCGTCAGGGAGGCGCAGCTTCAGTTGCTTCAGTGGCCGTCCAGCCTGCTCCGGGTGTCCCAGCCCGACTCACACCTATCCCGACCCCTGCCCGCTTTAGTGGTAAGCTCGGTGGAGCGCGGGGGTTCATTATGCAGTGTGAGTCGGTGTTCCTGCGCGTCCCCAGAGATTTTCCCTCAGACCACAGTCGAATTGGCTATATAGGTAATCTCCTGGAGGGTTGTGCGCTCACCTGGGCTTATGCCGTAATGGCAAGGCCCAGTTATGCCACCCTCACCTATGGCCAGTTCGTTAACCAGTTCCTGGAAGTCTTTGATCACTCTCGTTTTGAGAGTGTCCAGGTCGATCGCCTCCTCAGCCTTCAGCAGGGGAGCCGATCGGCCGCGGAGTACGCCATTGACTTCCGGGTTACAGCGGAGGAGATTGGCTGGGAGGAACGCGCCCTCTGTGGCATCTTCCTCCGCAGTTTAAATTCTGGTCTGAGGGATGAACTGGCTGGTCGGGACATCCCTGAAACATTTGCGGAGCTAATCTCTCTCACCATCAGCTTGGATAACTGGCTGCACGAGCGCGCCTCGGAGCGGAAGTTGCCTTCTCGCTCGCGGGGTGCCTCATCACGCCTGTCCCAAGCTCGCCCCCTGGCGTTACCGCCACCGGAGGCTTCCGAGGAGTCGGAGCCCATGGTGACGGGCCGGGCAAAGCTCCCCCTTGCGGAGAGACAACGCCGCCGTGAGTTGGGTCTCTGCATGTATTGCGGAGACAACCAACACACTGTGGAGTGCTGCCTGGAGAAGCCAAACGGGGAGGTCAGCGAGTAACTGTAGGGGGCCTCGCGGACGCTAACCGGTCAACTCCCCTCACACATTTGTCGCTGCGCATCCGTTTTTGCCATAACCCCACAGGGCACCTCACCCACGCACTGGTGGACTCAGGCGCGGAAGGCAGCTTTATTTCACAAAGCCTGGCAATCCGATTGGGCATCCGTTGTCAGCCCCTTAAAACTCCTCTCGCCCTCATCAATCTCTCCCGTGCGTCCCTGGGGAAAGTGACTCATCAAACGAACCCCGTCTCAGTCATTGTCTCTGGAAACCACCGGGAGGATATATCCTTTTACATCCTGCCATCCTCTGTGTCTCCGGTGATTCTGGGTTACCCGTTGATCCATCTCCACAACCCCGTCCTGGACTGGAAGACCGGTAGGGTGACAGCCTGGAGCACCTTCTGCATGAGCACCTGCCTCCAATCCGCTGCCTGCTCTCCATCCTCTCCTCCCGTGGTCAAGGATGCCGCGCCTCCAGACCTCTCCTTGGTGTCAACGGAGTTCCACGACCTGGGCGCAGTCTTCAGTAAGTCCAAGGCGATGTCTCTTCCCCCACACCGGCCTTACGACTGCGCCATAAATCTCCGCCAGGGGGTGCCCCTTCCCTCGGGATGTCTTTACAGCCTGTCAGCGCCGAAGAAGGAGGCCATGAATACTTACCTCAAGGAATCGCTCAGTGCAGGCATCTTCATCTCCATTAGGTGCAGGGTTCTTCTTCGTGGACAAGAAGGATAGCTCCCTTCGCCCATGCATTGACTTCCATGCCCTCAATGACATCACGGAGAAGGACCGTTACACCCTGCCCCTGATGGACACTGCCTTCCACTCCCTCCAGGGGGCGACCTGGTTTACCAAGCTGGATCTCCGCAGCACGTACCACCTTGTCCGGATCCGGGAGGGAGATGAATGGAAGACTGCCTTCTGTACCCCGAACAGCCACTTTGAATACCTGGTCATGCCGTTCGGGTTGACCAACGCTCCAGCCGTCTTTCAGCGCCTGATCAATGACGTTCTCCGGGACTTCATCGGTCTATTCGTGTTCGTCTACCTGGATGACATTCTAATCTTCTCCAAATCCAGGGACGAGCACCGGGTGCATGTGAGACAGGTCCTCCAGAGGCTGCTGGAGAACCGGCTGTATGTGAAGGCGGAGAAGTGCGAGTTCTACGCCAAGACGACGTCATTTCTCGGGTTTGTCATCTCCCACGACCAGGTGCTTCCAGACCCAGCCAAAGTTAAAGTGGTGGTAGATTGGCCCACTCCCACATCTAGGAAGCAGGTGCAACAATTCATCGGCTTCGCCAATTTCTACCACCGCTTCGTACCCAATTTTGGAGCCATCGTCGGCCCTCTGACCCGTCTCACCTCCCCTAAGACCCGGTTCCAGTGGACTGAAGAGGCCGCGGCAGCCTTCCAGGCGCTGAAGGCGGAGATTTCCTCCTCCCGGGTCCTCAGCCAGGTCAACCCCTCTCTTCAGTGCATCGTGGAGGTCGACGCCTCGGATACGGGGGTGGGGGCGGTGTTATCTCAACGGTCACCTGCGGATGGAGTCAAACGACCCTGCGCCTTCTTGTCCCGGCGCTTGTCCCCGGCGGAGCGAAACTACAACGTGGGGGACAGAGAGCTTCTTGCCATCAAGCTCGCGCTCCAGGAGTGGCGTCATTGGTTGGAGGGGGCCGCCCTGCCATTCGTGGTATTAACAGATCACAAAAACTTGGAATATTTAAGAACTGCCAAGCATCTGAATGCCCGCCAGGCCCGTTGGTCCCTGTTTTTTGCTAGATTCCGTTTTACCATTACATTTAGGCCGGGCTCCAAGAACGGTCTCCCTGATGCCCTCTCCAGGCAATTCGCTCCTGAGGAATCGGAGGACGCCGTGCACTCCATCCTGCCCAGGTTGTGCGTCATGGGGGCTGTTTCCTGGGAGATCAAGGATAAGGTCCGGAGGGCACAGGAATCGGAGCCGGACCCTGGCGGCGGACCGGAGGGGAGGCTCTTCGTTCCATCCTCCGTCCGGGGGGAGGTCATCCATTGGCTCCATACGTCCAAACTCGCCTGCCACCCTGGGACCTCTCGGATGATTGACCTGCTCCAACGTTCCTTTTGGTGGCCGGGACTGCGCAAGGACGCCGCCCGCTACGCCCGGGCCTGCCCCATCTGCGCCACCAGTAAATCTGGCAACTCTCCCCCCGCGGGTCTGCTCCAGCCCCTGCCCGTCCCTGGTAGGCCCTGGTCGCACATCGCGTTAGACTTCGTCACTGGTCTCCCCGTCTCTAACAACTTCGACACGGTCCTGACCATCATCGACCGCTTCTCCAAGGCCGCCCACTTCGTGCCATTACGAGGGCTCCCCTCTGCCTTGGAGACGGCAGATCTTCTCACCCAACACGTGGTCAGGCTGCACGGGATACCAGTTGACGTGGTCTCCGACCGGGGTCCCCAATTCACCTCGGACGTCTGGCAGAGTTTCTGTAAAGCATTAGGAGCCCAGGTAAGCCTCTCCTCCGGCCATCACCCCCAATCTAACGGGCAGTGTGAGTGGACCAACCAGGAGCTGGAGGCTGCTCTCCGCTGCGTCACCGCCTCCAAGCCTGCGTCATGGAGCAAACACCTTGCCTGGGTGGAGTACGCCCACAACACCGCTCGCTCCTCCACCACAGGGATGTCCCCCTTTAAGGCGTCTCTGGGTTACGACCCCCCTCTGTTTCCCTCGCTGGAGAACGAGTCGGCAGTTCCTACAGTCCAGGCTCACCTCAGGTGGTGCCGCTCCATCTGGACCACTACGCGCAATGCGCTTTTACGCACGGCAGAGCGCAATAAGACCACGGCGGATCGGCATAGGAGGCCTGCTCCTGCCTACCAGGTAGGCCAATCAGTCTGGGTGTCCACGTAGGATGTGAACCTGAAGGGTGAGAGGAGAAAATTGGCTAAGCGTTTCATGGGCCCATACCCCGTCACCAAAATTATCAACCCGGTGGCTGTGCGTGTTGCTACTCCCCCCTCCCTCCGCATCCATCCCACCTTCCACGTCTCCAAGGTGAAGCCGGTGGTGTCTGATCCCATCTGCCCTCCTCCTGCTGCGCCGCCCGCGCCCCGTATGATAGATGGCCATCCGGATTGGACTGTCTCCACCATCTTGGACTCTCGGCGCCGGGGTCGCGGGCTACAGTACTTGGTGGACTGGGAGGGCTATGGTCCTGAATGGAGACAGTGGGTGCGCCCCTCGTTCATGTTGGATCGTTCTCTCATCACCGAGTTTCACCGGGCACACCCTGAAAGACCATCGCCAGGAGGCGCTGCTAGAGGGGGGAGTACTGTTACAACTCGCCGCTCATTAGCGGCACCAGCTGCGCGCACACCTGCACCTCGTCAGCAGCACAGGATATAAGCCACTCTGCCCTGGGCTTCGGCCTGAAGCCGTCTGATCCCTTTGGCCAACTTGCTGCAGAGGAACCCCCTCGCCTTCCAGCAAGATCTACAGCGTAAGCATACCTTCTCTTGTCGTTCCCATCTCACCCCTGTGCACAGGTGGATTCCCGGCGGCGGACTTCGCCTCTGCATCGCCGTCTTCTCGCTGCTGTCAGGTGCATCATCAGGTCTCTGTCTCCCGGGCTCGCCCTTGTACACGCCTGCCACCTGCCCTGCCAAGTAAGCCAACAAGATCCTTTAACCATTTGTACTGGTTTGGTGCCCGTTACCTTTTCCCTGTGCTCTCTCCCCAGGGTTGTCCGGCTGCACGGTTTCCTGCCTCCGTGCCTGACGCAGACATCCGCCACCAGTACATCCACATATCACAGACACGCAACCACACATCCCTGTTGTTGAATAAAACTGTTAAATTCACTCTGAGCCTGCGTGTGTGTCTCCTGAGCCGTGCGTTATGTCACTCACAGTCATACCTAAGGACAATTTAGAATCCCCAGTTGATGCCAATTAACCTAACTTATTGATTGTGATTTTTAGCAGTTTACTTTGCAAACTGAAACAAGAAAAATAAAAATATTGCATGTTTACTGTTAATAGAAAAACTTCATTTCAATGAAGTAGTTTATTGAAAAATATTTTTTTTGCAAGATAATTAAATTAAATGAAACTTAAACTTATTAAATGAAACTTTCATATGTTTATTACACACAGTGAAATATTTTAAACCTGATTTAATATTAATGATAATGATTATAGTTTTTAAAATTAAATGACAAATCATGATTTTCTAATTTACTGAGATGCACTTGTGCAACTTAGATGAAGCTGAATGGAATCTGCTCTACAGTACAGATGGAATCTGTTCTACTGCTGCTGGAAATCATTAAGGCTCATCATCCTACAGTACAGGACTGTGGTCTCCTTTAGAACATTAAAACTAAATGTCAGAGCTGATATAAGGCAGAACATCTAATTATTTAGCTACATAATGGTCATAAATGATAACAGTAAACTTTTATATTTTCTACTGGTCCTGTAATTAAAAATATATTTTAGAGTTCAGTCTAATTGACATACATATTTAAAGTAAGAAGAATTTATTTATTTTGTGGTTTTAATTTACCTTAATTTTACCTGCTGACTTTAACTCATGTTAAAGTCTTATTTTATCTGGTCATGGCCCTCTGTCTGGTGAAGATTCTCCAGTAAAAGGCAAAGAAAATACAATAATAAAAAAGATCAAAAAAAAGTTCTATCGCTGTCAAAAATGTCAGCAAACAAAGAAACAAACTCATCTGACGATGTCATGGTTGCTAGGCAACAGGGTAATGTGTGGTCACACAAACATACGTCCTCCAAAGACTAGGGCTACGTTCCGATCCACAGTGTACTTCAACCATATTCCCTACTCTCTGCTCCGTTCTCAGCAAATATCAGTGAAGTTAACTGCCCTTCACAAAATTTCTCCATCTGAAACACCCTGTAACTGTTGGCTTCCTCCTCCATACGTTACCACAGTAACCATGGGCACGTACTGATACTATGGTGGATAATTTATATTTCTTAAATTAAGTATTAATACAAATACCTTTTTATTACTATCCGTTGATATAAGTAATAACCAATATCAATTTAGCTTGTTAATAATGTTAGCAACAACAGTTTGTTTTACTCGTATTTGATGTGCAATGGCTTATGGGTAATCTTCCTGTCAAATTCCGGTGAAGTGATGCACAGATTTTCAGTTCACTTTGAACTGAAGACCGTTTGCTCCCTTTGGTTTGGAATCTCACTTAATATGGGGGATTCCCCTGTGCAGTCCTCTTCAGAGTACACTACTGGGTGATCGGAATGCAACTTAGACCGTCTCATTTAACAGTCATAAATCAGTCTTTAGATGCAGGCTACCCAACCTTTGAGTGCTCTGGCCTCCAAGGCTGTGGTCTATGAGGCTGCAACACCTGAATTGAGACACACCCCCTGTGTCTCTCCAGCCTGCATCTGAGGGGTGCTGGCCTGATGGGCCACGACAGCATGCCAGCCGCCATAGAAGGATGGCACCACCTTCCGCTCCTGATCAAGGGACCACGACCAAGCTGGTTCGCCCAGACTGGAACTTTGCCGATGAACGGTGCGCAGCTCCAGCAAGGCGCTTGCCAGAATCACCCGGGTCAGCGCCGCCTGAATCTTGCCTGGTACAAGTCCGATGGAGACCACTTCATCTTGAGGACTATGTTACTGACTTTAAATACATTGGTAGTCAGTGCATGGTCTAGTCAGTGGCAGAATAACCCACACGACCCATGCAGGCACACCGGCAGTCTACCCAGTTGCCCAGTTAGAAATGTTATGGCTAACATAATTTAAGTGGTTCCTTATATCGGCCTGTTCGGCCCACTCATATGTGTGTTTAAGTTTTGCACTAGCCCGTTCAAGCTAAGCTAAACTAGTCATATGTATGAAATGTTTGGAGCTTTCTCAAGGGGGAGTACATGTGGTGTATGCAATTGGGTGTCACGTGCCACACTGCAGATAAGCATGGGTGGCGTCAGTACACCAGGGGTATATAGC
The DNA here is from genome assembly GCA_020510985.1 of Pholidichthys leucotaenia. Taxonomy (NCBI): domain Eukaryota; kingdom Metazoa; phylum Chordata; class Actinopteri; order Cichliformes; family Pholidichthyidae; genus Pholidichthys; species Pholidichthys leucotaenia. Next base: position 136,795,286 of record CM035839.1, on the reverse strand, counting down.
TGGCAGCATCGCGACACAAGTTCTCTTGCCTCTTCCTGCACTCCAACGTACAACACGCTCTGTATATTAATGCTGTAACACCAATAAAACTAACTTCAGCACATGGTCGTGTCCGCCCATAATTTCCAAACATAACATTATTGTCTCTGGACCTCTCTGCCCCTTCTCCTCAGCCTTGCCTCTGGATCTCTGCCTGCTCACTCCTTGGCCCCAGTTTCCCGTGGAGATCAGATGCTCACCCTCCTGGATTGGCTTCAGTCTGTAAGTCAAGCAAAATATCCAATCAACTGTCACCCTGCTCTCCCCCCTTTTGGAGCCCCCCCCCCCCCCCCAGGCCTGGGAACCCCTATCCACCTGCCTCCTCACTTCACTTCCTGCTTCGGAGCCGCCACCACCCTGCCTGCAGCCTCAGCTCCCCTTTTCCCCAGTTTGCCACCTGCAAGCAGACAGGTAATTATTACCCTTCTTTCCTGATATATTCTAAACATAAGTACGTTGCCAGCTCTGACCGTGATAATAATATCTTCTTTCTCTTCCCTCACAGGGCTCTAGTCCCGGCAAATTATCATAAAATTTGTAAATAAAAATACTAACCTTGCACCTTGCCTGCTGAACTCGTGTGGTTTCTGGTCCTTTGGGTCCTGCTTTGTTAAAACATGTCACCTAACAACCTGAACAGACTCACCACACCACACAAACAAAAGGGCCAGTTTTGGCCCATGGCTGTCTGTTTGACGCCCCTGGACTAGACCATAAAAATAGCCTATGGTATTTAGAGGTTTAATTCACCTGAGAAGAAGCTTCATCTGTTCTTTGCAGCAATGGTAACCAAGGAAATGGGGTTGTGGATAGATCCTGGAAAATGACAAACTATTGTGTGTTATGCCCACAAACCTGGAATGAAGACGGACCAGGATGCTGTGCTCGAACTGAATTTTATTACATACCATTCAATAGTACACTGCACATGTGAACACTCAGTTGTAGCTCCTGCGCTAACTCACCAACACTTGGGTCAACTTTCTCACCATGGACGGACTCCACATATATAGTGGCGTGATTATGTCACCCACAGGCTGTATCATCACGCTACACACTACAGTAAATCCCAACACTACATTCTACCCCCCTTGCAAAACACAAAACATATACTAATTAGACCTCCCAAATTTGGTACACTTATGTAATTTAACACTTCAACGTTCAGAACCACAAACTAGTGTCAGCGGGTAGCCCACCGCCGGACTCGACACGGCTGGGTGGATTATTCTGCCACCTGCTTCTAGCCACGCTCCTACCTAAACAGTCGTCCTTTTTTTTTTAGTCTTCCATGGGGAAAGCGGTTCTTCCAGAGGGGCCCTGCAGCGGGCCCGTGGTAGATGCACCCCTGGAGATGCCGGACCCCTGGGGCCAGGACAGATCTTCATAACGCTGGGGCCCGGGTCCCACACTGCATCGGCTGACTCCCGTGAAGCCTTGCCGTCTGGAACAGCCACCTGGACAAACTGGAATTGGTTTGCGTGCCAAACCAAATTGTCTGTGAGTTGAAAGCGCGCCGATCCCATTTTCGCCATGATCCTTAGTGTCGTCCGCTGTCCCGTCGGCTGTGACTTCGTCAGCAGCTGTCCCGGTCTCTCGTCGGTGCGGACTCGAACCCAGTCCATGACTTTGAGTAGTGCCTTGCGTGGTCTCATGTGCCATTGTGATCGCTGTGGTGTTGTGTGCTCATCCAGTTTGGGACCTCTGTCGTGCTGTAACAGTTCTGTCGTTACCGTGTTCGTCGCAGACCCTTCACCCGACTTCACTGTCGCTGTTTCTGTAGTCTGAAACTGGTCGTGGGTACGGAAGGTGTCCAGCGTCTCTTCTGTGTCGTTCATTGTTGCAGACTTTTCACCCACTGGCTCGGTTGTAACCCCCGTAGACTGATGCTGAGCGTGGGTACTGAAACAGTCCGGTTTCTTCACTCTCCCGTCTGATGTGCTTTGTTGTGCCACGTCATCTGTGCCCAGCTGTCGCGCCTGGAGGTTATCTGCGTGCATGGGCTCCCTCTCCTGTGAATTCACAGTGGCCTCAGGTTGGCCGAGGATTTGAGGCAAGTCCGGCCACTGCCCCCCTCCTGGGCAGCTCTCCTCCTGTGTGCATGGGGTAGTCAGTTTGATGTCGGTGTCGCCCTGAATTTTCTCATCCCACACCACGTCATTGTTGCAGATGTCCGTCGTGTCCCAGTTGCTGCAACCGGACCATTTGAACCCGGTGCTGTCGCGGATAGTGAAGCACGGTTTGTAGAAGTGGTCACATCGCATAATGTTGTCACTGTGCGTTGCCACTTGGAACGTGAAGTCATACACAATCTTTGACTTGTAGTAGACCGTTTGCTCAGCTGTTCCTACATTACTGAGTCTGTGACCACCGTAACCGTACAGCTCTGCTGGGTTCTTCTTTATTTTGTGGTTGGGGAAAAATTTCTTCACCGTGGCCCAGTTTAACATCACCCTAACCGCTACCATGTCAAGCAGTAGCGGTACAGTCACACCGTCTAATTCAACCATGCTGTATGCATAAGCACTGATGTGAGGGCTTACTGCGTGGATGGTGGTCGTTGGCGGGTGGCTTTGCTTGCTTGGTGGGCTCCACGGCACCGGCGACCGGCACACTTTTACACAATAGTTATAACATCCATACTTGTTACAATGTTGTCCTCTTGCCAGACAAAAACATGCTCTCTCATAGTGCGTCGGGGAACCACAGCTACCACAGGTGGGACCTCTTGGAGTGGTCCTTCAGTTAAAAGCATTCGTCTCGTATTCATTTGCCATGTCTTCATATTCCTCCGTGCTCACTGCGTTGGCTAACATCACCTGTCCTGGTAGCTTCTGTAGTTGGCGCCCACCTAGCTCCGATGCTAGCTTCTCTGCTGACTCAAGCTGGAATGCTAGCGCTATTGTGCTAGCTAGCATCATGTCGTTTGGCACTGTTAGCATCTTAGCCCTTAGCCTCGGGTTACTCGTGTGCTCAGCTAACTGGTCCTGCACCACCTCGTCCTCTAACAGTCCAAAGCAGTACATGCTAGCCAGATGTCTTAAGTCTGCAACAAATTGTTGGGTGGACTCACCAATTCCCTGTCGCCTCTGGCGGAATCGAATTTGTTGTGCTATCACACTGTCCGGTGTAGCAAAGTAGCTAGCAAGTAGCTCAACAGCATCCACATACGAGTCCGTCGGACCAAACGTGTGAAAAATCCTCTGACCTTCTATGCCCAGGTTGTGGACAAGCAGTACCCGCTTCCTTACTTTATCCAGCTTTCCTACGTCCAATGCTGCAACGTCGGTCTCGAACGCGTCCAACCATTGTGGCCACGGGACGTTTGGTTCACCTGGAGACTCGAGGAAAGGCCTTAGCAGTCTTAGGCACGCTTCCATGGTTCAAAATTCTCATCGCCAAATGTTATGTCTACAAACCTGGAATGAAGATGGACGAGGATGCTGTGCTCAAACTGAACTTTATTACACACCATTCAATAGTACACTGCACATATGAACACTCAGCTGTAACTCCCGCACTAACTCACTAACACTCGCATCAACTCTGTCATCATGCGATTGCTGACTCCCCATATATAGTGGTGTGATGACATCACCCGCAGGCTGCGTCATCACGCTGCACACTACAGTAAATCCTAACACTACATCGTGTTTGTGTTTCACTTCATTGAGGAGAGCTGGAAGAGAATCAGGAGGGGTTCATACAGGGAGCAAAGCAAGCCCAAATAAGCAACTAAACTTTAGAAAAAAAGACCAAAAATCTGCAACCTGTGACTGACTATATTCGCAAGCAACATTACAAAAAAACAAGCCCAAAGTCACTTATAGCAAGTGGACTTAGGTATGACTGTGAGAGTGAAAGGTTGTCTGTCTCTCTGTGTTGGCCCTGCGATGGACTGGCGATCTGTCCAGGGTGTACCTTGCCTCTCGCCCAAAGATGCTGGGATAGGCTCCAGCCCCCCCGCAACCCGAACAGGATTAAGTGGAAGAAGATGAATGAATGAATGAATGAATGAATGAATGAATTGGCAACACTAGTCAACCTGACTTAGAATCGGACTACTTGCAGACACAGATCTCTTGCCAACTTTTGGTTAGCGGGTACAATACAGGTTTAAGGCATTAAACGTAACTTCTATGCTGTCTGTGCAAGGTCAGTTAAACTGGGAAAAGTTTCATTAAAGCATGAGAGGGGTTTAAAGGGGATTTTACTCTGAATATAAAATAGATAGGGATTATTTTGAACACTGGATCAAGTAAAGCTTATAGTGTCCAAGATTGAAAATATGAATATGGAAATGAGGACTCACCTCTGCCATTATGTGGGTGATTTAATCTGCACAGACCTTAGAGGAGTGCCCTGCTATAATTTACTAACCCAGAAACACATTTACGTATCTGGCTGTCTGCAAACTCGGGACCTATTATCTTAGCAAGTGTACATTTGAAGGTCAGCCGAGTGATGATTTCTCTGCTTGACTTGATTAGCGAGCAGGTCAAATGAGTGGTCAGGTACCTTTTTCACCATCCAGTTTTTGTCCTCTTGAAAGGTCAGCTGTGACACTCGAGTCAGATTTAGGAGAATTACAGCCTGCTTGAATAAAACCTACTTTCTGTGTCTTACAGAGAGGAGTGATGAAATACAGTGGTGTGAAAAAGTGTTTGTCCTCTTCCTGATTTGTCATTTTTTTTTGTTTGTCACACTTAAATGTTTCGGGTTGTTCTGCCCACAGTAGAGTGTGTTTCATAGAAGGTTAAAAGTAGTTCACCATAAGTTAATAATAAAATGTCATAATTCATCTGTAATAATTTATGCTAAAAAACAGTCATTGGGTTAAAAGTAACTTCTATACAGTCAGTACTGGTTTACCTGTATTTCATGTTGAAGGCGCAGCCAGTGGTCGCTATGTTTTATGGGGAGCAGAAGCGGAAGTCAGTGAGAGAGAGAAGGAAAAAAAGGAGAAAAGAAAAACCTGCCTGTGAATGTCTAAGATGCTCCTCCTGTGTGTTATATCCTTTTCTACACCTTCGAAAGCAATGGCTGTGAGTTTAATTAGTGTCTTGTTAACTTTATAAGTTTTATGAGACGTGATTTTGAGATCGTTTTGTGAATATGATGTCACCAGGAATTAGCCTTATCCCAGGAGCTTACTAGCTTGCCTTACACCGAGAGTTCTGTGTATTAGCATAGTAATGCTGACACTAGCGATCTAATTAGCATATGAAAAGATAGCGAAAACGTGTTGTTTGCCTTTAGTAGCAGCTAGAGTTAACTTCTGTGCAAGTTTCTGACGTTAGCCATTTTTTGGTGCATTTATTTTTCACTTGACGAAGAGCTAAAATATATTTATTTTCTGTTTATATTTTTCAGTTTCACTCGGGCCTTTCATTGAGCTTTTCAAGCCACAATTGTAAAGAATTGTAAGTTGTCTAGAAGACTGTAATAAAGGAGCAAGACGCTCAGTTTCCTGGCTCATGAAAGACGAGTTTGGCTTGCTGTTGATCTGCGTTCACATACACAGTGTATACAACACGTAGTGATAACAGTACAGTGAAAAGCCATATCAGCAGTTGGTGAAGATAAGATTCACGACACAGCGATGGACGACACTCAAGAGAAGAGGGCAGAAGAAAAGGCGAACTCTGAAGCCAAAACACCATACAAAGCTAGCTCCAGCTCCAAACATTCTAGCTTCAAGTTATCCTCAAAGTCCAGCGTACTGGAAGCAGCCATCATGGCACGAGCCTCTGCCGAAGCTGCGAATGCTAAAGCCTTGTACAGTAAGAAACAACTAGAAATTAAAAAGCAACAAGCAAAGCTAGAACTGGATCTAGAGATGCTGGAGATAGAGAAGGAAGCAGTGGCCGCTACAGCAAAAGCAGAAGTTCTAGAAGCTGCTGCAGCTGCCGAGCAAGAAAAAGGAGAGAGTGTAAAGAGCGCAATTTCATTGCAAGTTGTCAGACAGAGAACTATGGAGTATGTGCACCACCAAACCCAGCTAGAGTCACAGGTGCGACCAGCCGAAGAAGAAGCACCTCAAGTCGAACCTGCACAAAAGGCGCAATTATTCACTCCAAGGAGACCCGAACAAACTCCCTCTCCACCAGTATTCAAAAAAATGTATGTAAAAAATGAATCCATCGACATACCGAGAGACTATGTCAGGCCAAACAGCTACCATGCTTCCCACAATGGTGACCCACCTATGGCAGACTTTGCTAGGTTCCTCGCGCGCAGAGAGCTAATCACAACTGGAATCTTTAAGTTTGATGACACCCCCGAAAACTTTAGAGCAGGGGTGTCCAACCATGTGCCATGGAGAGCCAAGACCCTGCAGGTTTTACCTCCAACCAGTGTCTTCAACAGCAGATTTCTGTGAACTTCTTCCCACTGATTGCTGATAAGTGAAAACACCTGCTGAAGAGACTGGGTAGAAGAGAAAACCTGCAGGGTCTTGGCTCTCCATGGCACATGGTTGGACACCCCTGCTTTAGAGCATGGCAGTCGTCATTCATAAATGCAACTGAAGACGTTGGTCTCACATATAGCCAGGAGTTAGATCTCCTAGTCAAGTGGCTTGGTAAAGAGTCCTCAGAGCATGTTAAAAGAATCAGAGCTGTCTATGCCACTAACCCCAAAGCTGCCCTCCAGTTGTCATGGGACAGGTTAGAAGAATGTTATGCTACGCCAGAAGTAGTAGAGAACGCCTTGTTCAAAAAATTAGATAACTTCCCTCGCCTTACAAACAAAGATAATGTAAAACTCAGGGAACTTGGAGATTTGCTCTTAGAGATGCAGGTCACTAATGATGAAGCTTATCTCCCAGGCCTCGCCTACCTCGACACACCCCGTGGTGTTAAGCCCATAGTTGAAAAGTTACCTCCAAGTTTACAAGATAAATGGCTGCACACAGGCTCAAAATACAAACAAAAATATGACGTAACCTTCCCTCCCTTCTCATATTTTGTAAAGTTTGTCCAAGACGAGGCTAAAACAAGAAATGACCCAAGTTTTGCGACGTGCGGCAGCCAACCCTTCAGCAAAGGTGAGAGACCACCATTCAAACAAACTAGCTACAGAACACCTCTAACTGTAAACAAAACAGAGGTCAACACAACTGCTCCCGCTATTACTAAAGGGGACGATTTAACACGCTACTGTCCAGTCCATAAGAAAATGGATCCTCTAGCCAAATGTAGAGCTTTCCAGATTAAACCGCTACAAGAAAGGCCCAAACATACTCAAAGAACACAAACGATGTTTTCGCTGCTGCTCTCCCATACACACAATAAAGGACTGTGACATGAAACTCAAGTGCGAGGAGTGCCAAAGTGAAAAGCATTGCTCTGCCATGCATCCCGATTCAAGTCAGCAACCCCAGCCAGAAATTACACCTGAACCAGAGCCTCAGCCCCGAGACAACACACCACCTGAGGTAACGTCACGGTGCACTGAGATCTCCGGCGAAGGTTATCCCCCACGTTCTTGCTCAAAGGTATGTCTAGTTCGAGTTTTCCCCAAAGGCCAATCAGAACGCTCCGTTAAGATGTATGCAATCCTTGACAATCAGAGTAATAGATCGCTGGCCCGTCCTGAATTCTTCGAGCTGTTTGGGATCAAGGGTAGCCCTCTGATGTACCATATGAGAACATGTGCTGGTCTAACCGAAATGCTTGGCAGGGAAGCAGTGAGGTTCCAAATCGAGCCAGTAGGTGGAGGCCCACGCTTAGACCTCCCTCCTCTCATTGAATGCAACGAGATAGTGTTCAGTAGAGATGAAATACCTACGCCCGAAGTCGCTCTTGCTCACGCCCACTTAAAACACCTCGCTCCTCTCATTCCCAAGTACGACCCAGATGCTCAGATAGCAATTTTACTGGGCAGAGACATCATACAAGTCCATAAAGCAAGGCAACAAGTCAACGGACCCCACAATGCTCCCTTTGCTCAACGCCTGGACCTAGGCTGGGTAATTGTGGGGGAGGTGTGCCTTAACGCTCATAAGCCAACCGTCAATGTTTATAAAACGCACATGCTCTCCAACGGACGCCCATCTTTCTTCACTCCTTGTCCTAACAGCATCAACATCAAAGAGAAACCATGCTATGGCGGGGAGCACAAGGACGGCCTCTCTAAACGCAGCTCAAAACCCAATGCAGTGGAAGGAAAGCTTGGGGACAAAGTTTTTGAGTGCACAGAGAACGATAACAAGTGTGCCGTGTCCTTCGAGGATGAGACCTTTCTAAAGATAATGGAGGAAGAAGTCCACCAGGATGGAAATAACAACTGGATCGCTCCTCTGCCATTCAAGTTTCCTCGCTTGCCACTCCCAAATAACAGGGACCAAGCATTGTCTAGACTCGGCTCACTAAGACGCAACTTAACGAAAAACCCTCAAATGAAAGAACAGTTCTCAGAGTTTATGGACAAGCTGTTCGAGAACAATCATGCAGAGATCGCTCCACCCATCACCGATAACACTGAATGCTGGTACCTGCCCATTTTCGGGGTATATCATCCCCAGAAGCCCGATCAGATACGGGCTGTCTTTGATTCAAGTGCCGAGCAATTTGGTGTGTCACTCAACTCAGTACTGTTAACAGGCCCAGACCTTAATAATACCCTCCTCGGTGTGCTGATTCGGTTTAGGAAAGAGCTCATCGCAGTCACTGCCGATATCCAGCAAATATTTTACGGGTTCTTAGTCAGACCAGACCATAGAGACTATTTGAGGTTCTTGTGGCACAAGGGAAATGACTTGTCAAAAGAGGTGCAGGAGTACCGCATGCGGGTGCACATTTTTGGAAACAGCCCGTCGCCAGCGGTAGCTATCTATTGCCTACACAGGGCTATCCAGAAAGGCGAGTCAAAGTTTGGAGCAGACACTAGACATTTTGTTGAGAGACACTTTTATGTAGATGACGGGTTGATTTCGCTCCCCACTGAATCTGCAGCCGTAGACTTGCTCAAGCGCACATGTGCATCCTTGGCCGAGTCCAATCTCAAGCTCCACAAAATCGCCTCGAATAGTGTCTCAGTCATGCAAGCCTTCAAGCCAGAAGACCTGGCCACTGGTATCAAAGACTAGAGTCTCGGCAATGACACTCTACCAGCTCAGAGAAGTCTAGGCCTGTGCTGGGACATAAACACTGACTCTTTCACGCTCAAGGTTGCTGTTGATGACAAACCCTACACCCGCCGCGGGGTTCTGTCAATAGTTAACAGTATCTTTGACCCCTTGGGACTAGCGTCACCAGTGACAATCAAAGGCAGACTCTTGTTACGTGAACTGTCGAATGGTGTCCAAGGTTGGGATGCTCCTCTCCCTCAGGACAAAATGGACACATGGGAAACATGGAAAATGTCCCTCCAAGATCTTAGCAGCCTTAAAGTGCCACGCTGCTATGTACCAGCTTCCCTCTCTAAGTCCACATCTCCTGAACAGTGGCACTATGTCACATCAGAGCAAAACCCAGCCGATCTAGCCACCAGGTCAATACCTGCATCACAGCTCATGGACACTATGGGGTTTAAGGGACCAGACTTCCTTTACAAACTACCGAAATCCGGGACATCTGAATCCTTTGAGTTAATCGAGCCTGAAGTAGACTCTGAAATCAGAAAAGTCGCTACCTTTGCTACTCACATTCAGAAAAACGGGCCCTTACCAGAATGCTTCCAGTGCTTTTCAAGCTGGAACTCATTAGTACGTGCCATTGCATTCCTAATTCACCAAGCTTGTTCTCACTCATCAAGCAACTTGTCAGATCATTCATGCAGGGGCTGGCATCAATGTAGCAAGCCACGCACTCCAGAGGAGCTGGATGCTGCCAGTAACCTCATCCTCCAGTCTGTTCAAAAGGACGCTTTTCCTGACGAGTATGCTGCTCTCCATGCTAACCAAACCGTCCGCAGTTCAAGTCCCATCGTAGCTCTTGATCCCTATATGAGTGAAAGCCTCATCAAGGTTGGAGGTCGCCTCAAACATGCTTCATCGAACACAGCATCCAAGAATCCAATCGTTCTTCCAAAAAAGCAGCATGTTCCCCCTCCACCAGGAGACTTTTGTGGAAAAGACCTGCTCAAAAACCAGTGGAAACAAGTGCAAGCACTCGCCAATGAATTTTGGAGCCACTGGAGAAACGAATATCTCAGCACCCTCCAATCAAGGCGCAAGTGGCATACAACACACCGCAACCTACAGACAGGTGACATAGTGCTGTTGAAACAAAATCAAGCACCCAGAAATGAATGGACAATGGCCATCATCACATCCACCTTTCCAAGCAACGACGGGAAGGTCAGAAAGGTCGAAGTGAGGACATCGTCTCAGGGTGTTTCAAAGACTTACTTGCGTCCCATCTCAGATGTTGTTATGCTCTTAGAAAATGAAGTGATAGATAAAAAGCAGTAGTGGCATTAGTAATGCCTGGTGGGGAGTGTTCTGCCCACAGTAGAGTGTGTTTCATAGAAGGTTAAAAATAGTTCACCATAAGCTAATAATAAAATGTCATAATTCATCTGTAATAATTCGTGCTAAAAAACAGTCATTGGGTTAAAAGTAACTTCTATACAGTTAGTACTGGTTTACCTGTATTTCATGTTGAAGGCGCAGCCAGTGGTCGCTATGTTTTATGGGGAGCAGAAGCGGAAGTCAGTGAGAGAGAGAAGGAAAAAAAGGAGAAAAGAAAAACCTGCCTGTGAATGTCTAAGATGCTCCTCCTGTGTGTTATATCCTTTTCTACACCTTCGAAAGCAATGGCTGTGAGTTTAATTAGTGTCTTGTTAACTTTATAAGTTTTATGAGACGTGATTTTGAGATCGTTTTGTGAATATGATGTCACCAGGAATTAGCCTTATCCCAGGAGCTTACTAGCTTGCCTTACACCGAGAGTGCTGTGTATTAGCATAGTAACGCTGCTACTAGCGATCTAATTAGCATATGAAAAGATAGCGAAAACGTGTTGTTTGCCTTTAGTAGCAGCTAGAGTTAACTTCTGTACAAGTTTCTGACGTTAGCCATTTTTTGGTGCATTTATTTTTCACTTGACGAAGAGCTAAAATATATTTATTTTCTGTTTATATTTTTCAGTTTCACTCGGGCCTTTCATTGAGCTTTTCAAGCCACAATTGTAAAGAATTGTAAGCTGTCTAGAAGACTGTAATAAAGGAGCAAGACGCTCGGTTTCCTGGCTCATGAAAGACGAGTTTGGCTTGCTGTTGATCTGCGTTCACATACACAGTGTATACAACACGTAGTGATAACAGTACACGGGTCATCAAACAAATTTAAATATTAGACAAAGATAACACAAGTAAACACAAAATGCAGTTTTGCAGTTTGCAGTAATGCAGTTTTTAAATGAAGGTGTTTACTATTAAGTGTGAAAAAGTGATCCCCCCCCAACCCTGTTAAAACATAAATTAACTGTGGTTTATCACATCTTTGGAATGATGAGTTCAATTTCTCTAGCTACACCCGGCCTGATTACTGCCACACCTTTTCTCAATCAAGAAATCACTTAAATAGGACCTGCCTGACAAAGTGAAGTAGACCAAAAGATCCTCAAAAGCTAGGCATCATGCTGCGATCCAAAGAAATTCAGAAACAAATGAGAAACAAAGTAATTGACATCTATCAGTCTGGAAAAGGTTATAAAGCCATTTCTAAAGTTTTGGGACTCCAGCGAACCACAGTGAGAGCCACTACCCACAAATGGCAAAAACATGGAACAGTGGTGAACCATCCCAGGAGTGGCCAGTCTACCAAAATTACCCAAAGAGCACAGCAACAACTCATCCAAGAGGTCACAAAAGACCCCACAACAACATCCAAAGAACTGCAGGCCTCACTTGTCTCAGTTAAGGTCAGTGTTCATGACTTCACTCCAAGAAAGAGACGGGGCAAAAATGGCCTGCATGGCAGAGTTCCAAGACGAAAACCTCTGCTGAGCAAAAAGAACATAAAGGCTCGTCTGTTACGACCCAAGCGCTGGGTTCTGTCCGCGCTCGGGCTACGCACAGCTCGCTGCCGGCCTTGACAGCTGTGGGTTGTATTCTGGCCTCACCGGGCTCTTATTGTGAAGGCGCTCGGTGGGGCTTCCGCCTGTCAAGGTTGGTCAGCTGTTTGTCATTACTGCTCGTTAATGTTCGCCTTTATAAGGCGGGCACTAGCGGCAGTTAAATCGCAGGAGTATCGTCAAACTATCCTCGTCAAAACATCGTCAGACATCATCCAAGCCTCGTTAGACCTTCATGTCAGGTTTGTGTTCTTTGGTCTTGTCATAGTTTAGCTCATAATGGCTGGGGTTAGCCCTATGAGCCCTTGTATTGCTTAATGTGTGTTTTTGCCCTGAGCGGCTCATAGTCTTGTCTTGTCTTGTTGTATTAATAAATTACCATCACTGCAAAACTCACCGGTGGACTCTTGGCGTCTTATGGTGATCCACGAGGGTCACCGCGTGACAGTATACTCCTGCCAAACATCTAAACGGAGACGCCACTCCAAGATGCCTTTTTCACCATGAGTTTTTGCTTTTTTGGACGTTTGTTCTTTTTCTGTCTGGGTACGGTGTGCTGAAGGAATGCCGTCGCGGAGGGGCCGCGCTCGGAGTCCAAGCCACGAGTGGGCGGACGTCCTAGAATACGTGGATGAAACGCTCATCTCTGCTTCCCTCCTTGACTACGACAGCGAGGTACGCTGGTACCTGGACTGCGCTGAGGATGTGCTGAATCATCTTTTTCCCCGCTACGCTGACCACCCTGAAGTCAGCGCGAGGAGGGCTGACATCGCCGCACAGCGCGAGATACTCCGTATGGTGGAGGAGGACTACGGCAGGAAGCAGCGGAGGAGGCATCCTCGCTCCCCGTGTTGGGATCCCGCTCCTGCCCTTGACCCGGTCCAGGAGTTTGCGCCATCTGGGGGCCGATGACGACGTCGGCGCCGCGGCCCAGGCGATCCTCAGCAGAATCCCCGGCTGGACTCGCTGCCGGCGAAGCCCGTCAGCGAACTTCGGAGAGCGGCTCCACCTTGTCCTTCCAGGGGGCTCTCTGTCGCCATCCAGCGGGGAGAAGGAGGAACAACATCCCCTACAGCAGGAACCATCTCTTCTCTGGGAGAAAGGCAAGTGCATGTTTATTTATTACATCATGATTGTAATCTGCCTTGTCTGACTCCTCGGGGCGGAGTTCGGGGTTCGCAGCCCCCCGAGCTCCCTCCAACTGTTGTAGAGAAAATGATTAAACCTGCTGCCTCTGTGTCCCTCCCTGTTGAGCGGTCCGCGACGCCAGGGCAACGTCGTCGGATGAAGAGGGGGCCTGCAGTGCTGGAAAGCCTGGATCCGGCCCTGCAGCCACGTCGTGGACAGAGGAGAAGAGTGGACTGCGGCCCGGAGCCTGAGCCGACGATGAAGCGTCCCCGGGTCTCCTCGCTGGAGCGGTCCGAGCCAGTGGGTTGAGGGTCCCCTGCCCCCACGCCTTACGGGTTATCGGCGTGGACAGCAGCGCGGGAGGAACCTCAGGCTGCAGATGACATCTTGCCAGCTGCGGAGCCCGACGCAGCTGAGTTGGAGCCTGCTGACCAGAGTCGCCGCCCTGAACCTGGATCGTCGAAGTCCTGGGTGGCAACAGAACCTGAGTGCAGGCAAGTGCTCCCTCTTGTGTCTCTGTCCCCTGTTTTGGAGCATTTTTGCCTGCCTCTCGGGGAGGCGAGTGAGGAGCAGCCGTCTGCTGCGCCCGAGCTCGTCTCGCTGGGTTCTGTTGCTACCGGTGATTCTGATCCCAGTTTCCTTCTTGTTTGTGAGCCTCATTGCAGTGTCGCCGGCATGGAACCAGTCGGAGTCACTGGGTTGGAGGTCCCAGGTTCGGGGGTGGATCGTCAGCGGAGTTGCACCGACACAGTCGGGGTCCGTCGTGGAGGCTGCTGTGGCCCAATCGGGGTCCGACATGGGTGTGCCAGAGGCCCAATTGGGGTCCACCGCTGGGGCGGTTCTGGCCCAATCGGTGTCCGACGTGGGTGCGCCAGAGGCCCAATCGGGGTCCACCGCAGGGGCAGTTCTGGCCCAATCAGGGTCCGACGTGGGTGCGCCAGAGGCCCAATCGGGGTCCACCGCAGCGGCGGTTCTGGCCCAATTGGGGTCCGACGTGGGTGCGCCAGAGGCCCAATCGGGGTCCACCGCAGGTGCGGTTCTGGCCCAATCGGGGTCCGACGTGGGTGCGCCAGAAGCCCAATTGGGGGCCACCGCAGGTGCGGTTCTGGCCCAATCGGGGTCCACCGCAGGTGCGGTTCTGGCCCAATCGGGGCCCGACATGGGTGCAGCCAGTGTGGTCCGCGGACGGGGGATGAGCTGCAGACCTTTCACTGTCGGACGGATTACGGGCTCATCCTTGCCTTCTTTCCCCTCCACTGAGTCACCGCCCCTGTGCTTCATCGCCGGGGGCCGTGGGGGTTCCTGTTCGCTCGCCCCAGCTCTCCCGAGTTTTGTCCTCGTCAGGGAGGCCGCCGCGGGCTGTTTTTCCCCGGGACTGGTGGCTGAGGGACATGGGTCGGCTGCCTGAGGAACTGCTTCGCCGGTTTGGCGCCCCGGGTCGGCCACCCGACGTGTTGTGTGTTTCGTTGGGTGACCTGGTTCAGCCGCCAGAGGAGCGGACACGCTGGGCGTTGGACTGTGGTGAGCTGCCTGGTCATGTTCCGCCTCCTATGACCACCCGCCAGCTGTTGGACGCGGAGAGACCACCTGAACTGTTCCGGTGGCGCCTGGTCTCCGCCGGTCGGCATAAACTGTCAGGGGGGTAGTGGTCGTTTTCTGGTGTTGATCTGTCCCAGTGTTTGTTCTGGGTTTTTTTTCCTTGCTATCCTGTGTGCTTTGTGTTATGGTTATGTCTTGCAGTTGCCCTACTTTGTATTGTGGGTAGTCAGGTATGAGCCAGTAAGTGCTCTGCTTTTTGTATTTGGTTATTTGAAAATTCACATGAGAATTCACACAGATGGGAAGTCATTTCCTTGTGTAACATGTGGGCCAAGATTTTATTTTCTCATGCTGTCCTGTGTTTTCTGTAACTGTTATTTGGAGGATCCTTGGCAATTTGTGTTATGTCCTATTGTTGCCTTATTTCCCTCCATGTGTTTTTTTTTTTTTAAATTTAATCTGAGTAGTTGGTATTCTTGTCATCGTCCTGTATTTTGTTGTTCTTGCCGGGTTTTGATTGTTTCTGGGTTTGGTCTCTCTCCCTCCGCACCTACCCCCAGCCACCCACCCTGGGGGTGGGGGGGGCAGGGTGGTCCATGGGCGTTCTGAGCCCGCCCTTGGAGGGAGGGTACTGCTACGACCCGAGCGCTGGGTTCTGTCCGCGCTCGGGCTACGCACAGCTCGCTGCCAGCCTTGACAGCTGTGGGTTGTATTCTGGCCTCACCGGGCTCTTTTTGTGAAGGCGCTCGGTGGGGCTTCTGCCTGTCAAGGTTGGTCAGCTGTTTGTCATTACTGCTCG
Source organism: Pholidichthys leucotaenia (assembly GCA_020510985.1). NCBI lineage: Eukaryota > Metazoa > Chordata > Actinopteri > Cichliformes > Pholidichthyidae > Pholidichthys > Pholidichthys leucotaenia. Next base: position 136,779,758 of record CM035839.1, on the reverse strand, counting down.
TTAGTGTTCGCCTTTATAAGGCGGGCACTAGCGGCAGTTAAATCGCAGGAGTATCGTCAAACTATCCTCGTCAAAACGTCGTCAGACATCATCAAAGCCTCGTTAGACCTTCATGTCAGGTTTGTGTTCTTTGGTCTTGTCATAGTTTAGCTCATAATGGCTGGGGTTAGCCCTACGAGCCCTTGTATTGCTTAATGTGTGTTTTTGCCCTGAGCGGCTCATAGTCTTGTCTTGTCTTGTTGTATTAATAAATTACCATCATTGCAAAACTCACCAGTGGACTCTTGGTGTCTTATGGTGATCCGCGAGGGTCACCGCATGACATCGTCTCAGTTTTGCCAGAAAACATCTTGATGATCCCCAAGACTTTTGGAAGAATCCTATTTGGACTGATGAGACAGAAGTTGAACTTTTTGGAAGGTGTGTGTTCCATTACATCCGGAGTAAAAGTAACTTAGCATTTCAGAAAAAGAACATCATACCAACAGTAAAATATGATGGTGGTAGTGTGATGGTCAGGGGCTGTTTTGCTGCTTCAGGACCTGGAAGACTTGCTGTGGTAAATGGAAGCATGAAATCTGTTTGTGCCAGAAGCTGAACCGCACTTGGGTTCTGCAGCAGAAGAATGATCCAAAACACACCAGCAAGTCCACCTCTGAATGGCTTAAGAAAAACAAAATGAAAACTTCGGAGTGGCCTAGTCAAAGTCCTGACCTGAATCCAATTGAGATGCTGTGGCATGACCTTAAAAAGGCAGTTTATGCTTGAAAACCCTCCAGTGTGGCTGAATTACAACAATTCTGCAAAGATGAGTGGGCCAAAACTCCTCCACAACGCTGTAAAAGACTCATTGCCAGTTATCGCAAACGCTTGATTGCAGTTGTTGCTGCTAAGGGTGGCCCAACCAGTTATTAGGTTTAGGGGACAATCACTTTTTCACACAGGGCCATGTAGATTTCGATTTTTTCCCCTTAATAATAAACACCTTCATTTAAAAACTGCATTTTGTGTTTACTTGTGTTATCTTTGTCTAATATCTAAATTTGTTTGATGATCTGAAACATTTAAGTGTGACAAACATACAAAAAATGAGAAATCAGGAAGGGGGCAAACACTTTTTCACACCACTGTATTTACAACGATTCATGGACGTTTTCAAGTCTTTTCATCACAAACTGAGCACTGCAGGTAGTATTTTCAGAAGGCTTCTCTCCACACGGTCAATCAGCTTTTTATAAGTAGAAATATAGCTTTGATCTCGAGGGAAATCTTGTATTTTCTGCATTTAGTCCTCTGAGATTTTACCTTGAGAAACCCTTTCCACAACTCTGGCCCACTTCTGTTTGCTAGTGAGACTCCTGTGTGATCCACTGAGTGGCAGCCTTGCCCCACAGTCCAGCCTGCACAGCAACTGTAGGCACAGATAAGACCCACTGGCACTTTGATTCCGCTGATCTGCATCTTCATTAGCATTCACTCTGTATCCACCACAGGAATGTGCGTGCTGATTCAACATGATGCTGTGATAATTGATTTTGTTATCATGTAGATATCAGGGTGATCTCTGATGATCTTAAGCTTCACAAGAAGGAGGATGGGGGATAGTGCACAGGTGTGTGTAGTGTGTGTGGATGGTTTGCTGTGAGGGTTTGATCAGATGGTATGTCAGCACTCCCTTAGTGCAGGCTGTGTATTTTGTGTGTGCCAGGAAGTGTGGGTGATCCACTTGAGTGTATTGCCTTTTGGCGGCTTGATTACTGGCTCTTTAAGCAAGGCTATAAAGTATTTTTGCTGACCTAAAACAGATGTAATTCTCTCTTTCTCCCACTCTGCCCATCCTTCTGTTTTTAATATACCCCCACACACAGGCGCACGCTGGTCTCTTGAGACACCTTCATTGCAGATGAAGGTTTTATAATTAGTGAAATACAGTGCAGTGGATTTCCATGACTTGATTTTTAATAATTTTGACAGAATGGTGGTGCGTCTGTTTGTTTACTTGCTCCAGTATAGAAAACAATGAGAAACAAGAAGACTCTGATAGAAGGATCTGGACAGTCATATGTACAGCTCATGTTTCTGTTGTTCAGCCACAACAGAGGCGCATATGATGTACAGTTTTATTTGTATTAGTTTTTAACATGTCTGAGCCACCACGATATTATCAGACCCCCCACTGTCTTTCTCCCACTCTCTTGGTGTTGTTCCTTTAGTGTGCTCCCTTGGCCTCTGTGAGTCAGGCTAAATGGCTTTCTATTCAAGAGTGAGAAATGTTATCATTTTGTGTGCATCTGTGGGTGCGTGCAAGACGGAAACAACCACATAAATGGGTAATTTCATCTGAATCACAAAAATATATATCTATATACGTATATTCCCATTAAAATTATTTTTTTGAACAGGACAAGACACAAGAAAAAGCTCTTCACTCCCATTGTGCTATTGCAATTCAGTCTGAGCAGCAGTCAGTATACCAGCAGTGGTTTTAAAGAAAAGTCATTGTGTGATATGTGTGAACATAGCCGCACAGAAAGGAGATAAGATCCATTATTGCACAGCATTACTTTATCCTTCTTTACAGTGAGAGTGGAAAATAAACCCATCACAAAAGTGAAGAAAAATGCAGTTCTTTGTACGTCAAGGTCAGGACAATACTCCCCAATGGCAAAATTGGACAACTTTTCCACACTCTTGGTTCCTCCAAATAAGATCACTGAAACTCGCCCTACATGTCTAAATGATGTAGCAGTCACCCACCTACAGAGAGCACAAAATACACAATACAACTTACATCAGTCCTGGCTCCCATTTAATCAACAGTCCAATTTAAGAGTTTATTTATTACCCTTAAACTGTGACATGCTGAGAATTTTTATAGCCCCCCTAAGTCTGCTACTATATCCTATAGACCAGGCAATAAATTGTTACAACAGGTGCTGAAGAAATAAAACAACTTTTATGAATTATTACTTACTGGAATTATTCTCATGCTAACCTTCACACAATCCTCACACTCACATTAAACTGGACTGTTTATGTACACATAGTCAGAGCTTGTTACTCAGTAATTAATATCCATCCATCCATCCATCTTCTACCACTTTTCCGGAGGTCCGGGTCACGGAGGCAGCAGTTCAAGCAGAGAAGCACAGACTTCCCTCTCCCCAGCCACCTGCTCCAGCTCTTCAGAGAGGATACCAAGGCGTTCCCAGACCAGCTGGGAGACATAGTCTCTCCACCGAGTCCTGGGTCTGCCCCGGGGTCTCCTCCCAGTGGGACGTGCCCGAAACACCTCAAGTGGGAGGCGTCCAGGAGGCACAATAATTAATAACCAGTTTGAATTTTATTACAACTTTGTGTTTGACAAATTAATATGTTCTTGTGTGAGAATTCAAAAGCCCGTTTAACAGCGACAAATTTTTAAAATCAAGATTATTCATGAATATTCACGGCGGAATGAAAAAAGCAGAACTTTTGAAACGGGGGTATTGTTCCTATTGGACTGTCTATGACGCAACTCAAAGTAGACATGTAAAGCTCAATTAATTTCACAAACTCCTAATTTTATTTAATTCTGGGTGTTCAAATCATTTTGCACAAGTATTGCTGTTGTAGAGGGTGAAAGGGAAGGATGTGGAGGTGAGGTACAAGCGTAGGTCGACACAGATTCTTTATTAAACCCTCTAACATAAATGTACAGCCTATGACCCCAGCGTGGACGCTGGGGCCGTGTGTCTGGCAAAGCCTGAAGCCAGTAAGCCTTCCCCCAGTTCCTCTGCGTTCTCTTATATAGCTTTATTGACCTGCGCATAGGAACTGGGGGCTGGTGCATATTACATGGCGTTTGACGAAGGCCATGTGTGGCATGATTATTATAACACGTTACCTTCATAACAATACATTCGCCTCCCAGTCCTGCAGCTTAGAGCAGCAGGAAGCGAAGGCGCCTTAAAGTTTGGTCTAATTACCCCTGTGGGGGGCTACCCCTCTCAGTCCATTGTTCAGCCCCTCTGTCTGCTTCTGGGTGTCAGATAATGTCCACCGGCAGTGTCTAGTGTCACCACACTGTCATCATATTGATATGGACCTTATCAATACACAATCCCACCTCTCTAGATGTGGGTACTGTGTCTGATCTGAAACTCTATGGTGCAACTTAAAACAGAGGAGCCCGGTTTGTGGCACAGACTCCTCATTTTGTTTAGTTCTGGGTGTTTGGGTTAGTTTGTTGGAGTGTCACTGTTGTGCTATGTGGACATATGGACCATGTCGGTGCATGGTCCTGGCCTGTCCAGTGTAGAGAAGAGGGGAGGCCGCTGTGACAGGAGAGGGACCATGTGAGGCCACGGGCGGTGTGGTTCTCTGCTGCTGCAGGACCCGACAGCTGGAGGCTCTGGGGTTCGGGACCAGCTCACGAACAGTGCTTGTCCGGTGGGTCATCTCTTTGAAGATGGGAGCTGCTCTGTGATCCAAGCAGTGAAGCCAAGAAGAGCACATCTGTTGTGAAAAACAGATTTGAAAGGGCCTAGCTTGGCTAAAGGCTAAAAGCTAAGCTAGGGGCTAGCTCTGGGCAAACACCTGTTTTATCAGTTCTGTTTGTGTGGTATCCTCTTCCTGGAGAATGGACTGGACTGTCTACCACTAACTCACATTGAATGGGGAGGTAAGAGATGTAACTGGTGTGACAACCAGTGGGATGATGGCTGATGTGGTGGTGCTGAAGTGGTTGCTGGTTGTTTTTACGTACACAGTTTTTCTGCAGTACTTATGAGTTGTTGATTTTTTGGAGAATGTTCTGGATGGTTGTTATCATTTTGACATGTTGAAGGCTTTAAATGAACCTGCGGTTGCAGAAAGCAAGTATATTTGTCCACTTCTGTGTTAATAAGAGTATGAACAACTCAGAAAAGGTCAATCACTATTTTTTAATAACATGTTGGAGTATTTACGTTGGTAAGTAGTAAACTGGTAGCAACTGTAGTGTCTCAGGACTGTGCACACTGTTCCACTGCTATATTCTCTGATGTTTCTCACCTGCCTTAATTCAGCCACCTGCTTCTCATTACCTCGGCTCTTAAAAGGGAACAGAAGACTTAACCTTGCTCGGGGAATGTCAGACTGCAAGCTCCCATCTCTCCAGGACCTGTACATCTCCAGGACCCGGAGGCGTGCTGGCCGGATCATAGCCGATCCTTCACATCCTGGTCACGTGCTGTTTGCCCCCCTCCCCTCAGGTAGAAGGCTTCGGTCCATTCGGACTAAAACCTCCCGGCACATGAACAGCTTTTTCCCCTCTGCCATCAGACTGCTGAACACTAAGTGACTTTTGACTCTCGTGCACTATGTACAGCAGCTCAACCAGACTCATGTCATTCATCACTGTTTTTCTGTTGCATTATTGACTGCACTATGTGGTACTTCACATTATCTGCTACATGCTAATTTTTTAAAACTGCCTTGACTAGTACTACTCATTATTACTAGTATTATTATTATTATTACTTATTATTACTTATTTTTCTACACTTATTGCACGTTTCTAGTCCTTTAGTTTTTTAGTTTATCCCTTTTTCTCATTATGTTTTTTAATGTTGCAGCATGGCACCGAGACAAATTCCTAGTTTGTGTATCACATGAACAATGGCAATAAACCTGATTCTGATTCTGATTCTGATTCTGATTCTGACTTGACTTGCCAGCTGAGAAGTGTAGTTCTCCCCTCCAGTGTGCAACCTGTGTACTTCGTGCTCTCCTCCTCTCCACCCTTCTCACCGCCAGATGCCTCTATAAGCAAAAGGCAACATTCTGTCTCATCATCTTCACCTTCTGTTTCTCAGGACTCCTTGTCTGGCAGATTGGATCATACTGGTGGACTGGTTCTTTACCTGGCAGACCGTAAATCCAGAAACCACTAAAAACAAATACAACCTGTATCTAATTAAAAGCCTGTTTGAAAAGCAGAGTCTTCAGCTGTTTTTTTTTAAGAAATAGACACAGTTTAAACAATGTAAAGAACGTGGGAGTGCACTCCACAATCTTGGTGCAACAGACTAGAAATGATCGATCACCTCTGGTTTTAAAATGTGTGTGTGGAATGTCCAGGAGCATCAAATTTGATGACCTTAGTGTTGGGTATGAGAGTGTGTGTATATGATGCTGTGCCCACCCACAGGGTGACGTCAGGGGGGCACGGCCCACCGCGTATATATACCTAAGTTCACTGTAATAAAGTTGAGAGAGTTAGCTGCATGAAGACTGGACTTCTGCCTGCTCATTCCTCATACATAACAATGGCGACGAGGAGACAAATGGAAGCGGGCTGGCTACCTCCACCACTGCTGCCATTTCTGGAACGAGCTGGAGAGCCGATGAACCTGTGGCCGAAATGGAGGGCTGAGTTAGAGATTTACATTAGGGTGCTGGGCCTGCATGGGCTGGACAGGAGATGGTGGCAGGCACTCCTGGCTCACAACCTTGGCGCAGAAGGCTGGAGAATCCTTGGTGCTCTGGGCGCAACGGAGTGTTATGAGGATGCCGTCGAGCGACTGGACAAATACTTAGAAGAGCATACGTGGTCCGAGAAGCTGCAGGTGCTGGAAATAATATCGCCAGGAGCATCTGAGCTAGTTAGCCTCAGGAAGCTATCGGCACATTCTAAGTTTATGGACGGGCTAGCTGAGGAGCTAACTTCACGCCAAAACCTGGCAGCGAGCGGCAAGCTGGACCTTGAAGCAGAACCGGGACCACGAGTAGAAAAGTCCCCAGTTACTGAGGATGGCAAGCCTGCTGTAGAGCCCAGCCTGACGCAGGACCACAGCGCTGACGGGTTGGACAGCACGGTGCACGAGGACGGCAGAGAGGAGCGGCAGCAGGAGTCAGCCCCGCAGCTGGAGGCTGAAGACCCCAGGGAAGAGCAGCGACTGGCAGGCATGGAGATGACGCAGCGGAATGCCTGGGTCGAGGGCATTGGGAGCAGCGACAAGGCGCCCGAGTTGAACAGTGGGACTGACGGGAGTGACGCTGAGAGCCCAGATGGAGAACAGCCGCAGCCAGGTACGGTGACGATGTAGCAGGGCACCTGGTACGTGAGTGCTGGATGCAGTGGCAAGGTGCCTGGGTCGGAGAAGGACATTGGCAAGGGTGTCATGGTGAACACTGGGAGTGAGCAGCAGCAGCTGTGCACCATGGAGGTTGGGCAGTGCCTCAGTGCTGGAGCTCCATGCACCTTGGACGAGGGCGCTGGGCGGTATGGAGAGGCGTTCGAGGTGGCAGCGGCTGCCGCCGAGTGGGTTTTGATTCTTCCCGAAGTGCGGCCACTGGGGGCCGGAGTGTCGGGAGCCATGACGGCGGTGCATAAGGCAGTCGGGAACGGCTTGTCGGGCACAGAGAGCTGGCGCACAGAACAGCAGCATGGGGGCCAGAGGGAAAAAGCGCCAAATGGCGGGTAAAGACATTTTCGCCAGGGAGGGGGGCTTCCACCCAGGGGGCAGACAGCAGCTAGGGGCACAGATGCTGTAGGGCTGCCCAGGTCCTCCGAGGCAGATTAGAAGACGGTGGCTGCCCATAGACATTGAGGTTACCAAAAATGTTTTTTTTTTTCTGGTGTAAATATCTGTGTGTATAAGATAAGATAAGATAAGCCTTTATTAGTTCCACAATGGGGAAATTCCAGGATTGCAACAGCACAGGGATAGCAACACTCAGAGCAATAAGTAAGAAGATAAGAAAATAAGAGCAGTGAGTATACATGTGTAAACATAAATATATAAATATATATACACACAGTGCGGAGCATTGTAGCTAGATGGAATAAACAGCATAACCATCTATTTAGTTACCCTACATGGTATGAATATGTACCCATACATATTGTCCCCCTCCATAGCGACTGATATTGTCCTAACTGTATACTAGAGGGGACCATTTGTGTAAGTCTGTTGCGTCTTTTGCATTCAATACTATTAGGTTGTCACGTTTTTTTGCTATCTCTGCGAGCAGCCCTATTTAGGTTATACAGTCTGACAGCCGTAGATAGGAAGGACCTGCGAAACCTCTCGGTCACGCACCTAGGATGATGTAGTCTACTGCTAAATGAGCTCCTCAGTGCGTTCAGTATGTCCTGCATAGGGTGGGACTCGGACTCCAGCAGAGATGACAGTTTAGCCACCATCCTTCTCTCCCCTATCTCCTCCACTGGGTCAAGGCGTTGCCCCAGGCCAGAGCTAGCTTTCTTGATTAGTTTGTTCAGTCTCTTCCTATCGGCTGCTGTAATGCCGTTGCCCCAGCAGACCACTCCAAAAGTGATGGCTGATGTCACCACCGTGTCGTAGAATGTCTTCAAGAGCACCCCTTGTACACCAAAAGACCTGAGTCTCCTCAGTAGGAACAGCCTGCGCTGTCCCTTCTTGTAGAGTGCGTCGGTATTGTGTGACCAGTCTAGTTTATTGTTCAGATAAACATCCAGGTACTTGTAGGATGTCACCATCTCAATGTCTGTTCCCTGGATGTTTACTGGTGCCGTGAGGGGTTGTCCTTGCCTGCGGCAATCTACCACCAGCTCCTTAGTTTTCCTTGCGTTGATCTGGAGGCAGTTCCGATGGCACCAGTCCACGAAGTCCTGGATAAGTCCTCTGTACTCAGCTTCATCTCCATTGGAGATGAGGCCGACGATTGCAGAGTCGTCAGAGAACTTCTGTAGATGGCAGTGTGTTGTGTTGTGTGAGAAGTCCACAGTATAAAGGGTGAACAGGAAGGGAGCCAAAACGGTTCCCTGGGGGCCCACATGCTACCGATGATTGCGTCAGACACACAATCCCAGATTCTCACAAACTGTGGCCGTTTAGTGAGGTAGTCCAGGATCCATGATGACAGGTGCTGGTCCACCCCTGCGCACAGCAGCTTGTCTTTCAGGATCATCGGTTGGATGGTGTTGAAAGCATGTAGTTTAGCACCTTGGGGGAGCCAGATTATCTAACATCTCAGACAGGAGACAGTGGATAAGCATGGGAGAACAAAGAGCAGGAGGTTCCTGGTGAGATAGCAGGAAGGAGTCAAGGATGAAGGGGGTTGAATGCAGTGTGATGCAAATGTCATGTTGTGTGTGATGTAAATGCCATGAAACTTAAGAGGAGAGTTTCTGCTTAAATGTTCAGTCTGTTCTTTGCTTGAGAGATGTGAGTGTGTAATAAATCGTCTGAAATGAATCTGCCTCTGATTTCACACACTCCACACTGGTGACCCAAGACGTATTATGGAACACGAGGCAAGATCCCCGGAGCTGGCCCGGTCAGGAAGCTACAGCGAGGCGGCAGCCATCCCACAGACAGCCCGGACTGGAACCTCCAGCCACGCGTGTGCGGTTTCAGTCAAGCTACCGGATTTCTGGCAGCACAACCCACGCTCTTGGTTCCACCTCACCGAGGCCCAGTTCGCCCTCCGGGGAGTAACGGCAGACGATACCAGATTCTACCATGTGGTCGCAGCGCTCAACGCCCACACAGCTCAGCAGGTAGCAAGCCTACTCGATCAGCCACCAGCCAGCAGCAAATATGAGGCGCTCAAGGCTGCGCTCATCCAGCGCTACACGCTCTCGGACTGTGAGAGAGTGGAGAGGCTCCTGACGCGGACCGAGTTAGGAGATGGTTTGGCCGTAGACCTGATGGAGAAGATGCTGGCATTAATGGGCACGGATGACGGGCACTTTCTGTTTGCCCACCTCTTCCTCCGGAACCTTCCGACAGTGGCGAGAATGGCTCTGGCCAATTCGCCGTGGCTGGCTGCGCACGACTACCGTGTGCTAGCCCAGGAGGCAGACCGGATCATCATCACCACCAGGGCGATCACAGTCAACGCGGCAGCGGCGGAGCCCAGCGAGACGACCAGAGGAGGCGAGGAGCCACCGGCGGTAGTAGCAGCGGGGGCCAAGGAGCGCCAGAGAGACACGCTCTGTTTCTACCACCGCCGCTTCGGAGAGAACGCACGCAGATGTGCGCCACCGTGCCAATTCAAGCGCTCGGGAAACACTAAGGCCGGGGGTCGGTAGCAGCTGCGACCCTTGGTGAAGAGAACAAGCTGCTCTACTTGACGGATGCACGTTCAGGGAGGTGTTTCCTCGTGGACACCGGAGCCCAGAAGAGCTTCATCCGGCCGACCTACGCTGACCGGCTGGCAGGACCTAGCGGCCCCGGGATGTTGGCAGCAAACGGCTCGGATATTAAGACCTTTGGTGAGAGGACTCTGCTCTTATCTCTACACGGCCATACATATGAGTGGACTTTTGTCGTAGTAGCACTGAATTACCATATACTGGGGGCTGATTTTCTGTGTGCACATGGTTTACTGGTTGATGTTGCTAACAGGCGCCTGGTTAATGCACTGTCCTTTGACTCTCTCCCCTGTATAGCTCGAGTGACCCAGCCAACAGCACAAGCCAACGTCACAGCTACAGGCGGTAAGTTCCACTCACTGCTCACTCAGTTCCCAGCACTCACGGTCCCGACGTTTTCCGCGGCCATCACTAAACACGGGGTGGAGCACTTTATCACCACCTCCGGGCCGCCCGTTTTTGCAAGACCTCGGCGCTTGGACACAGCTAAACTGGCCATAGCGCGTGAGGAGTTCGCCAACCTGGAAAGGTTGGGCATCATCAGGCGCTCGAACAGCCCATGGGCATCCCTGCTACGCATGGTCCCTAAGGCTGAGGGATCATGGCGACCGTGCGGGGATTTCCGCAGGTTGAACAACGCCACAGCGCACGACCGCTACCCAATTCCCCACATACAGGATTTTTCCGTTCACCTTGCCGGAGCACGCATTTTTTCCAAAATAGACCTGGTCCGCGGTTACCACCAAGTCCCAGTGTGCGCGGAGGACATTCCCAAAACAGCGGTAATAACACCGTTCGGTCTATTCGAGTTCCTGCGCATGCCATTCGGGTTAAAAGGAGCAGCGCAGACATTCCAGCGCATGATGGATGCAGTGCTGCGCGATCTCCCGTTCGTGTTCGTCTACCTGGACGATATCCTGGTAGCCAGTGCGTCCGAAGATGAACACGAAACCCACCTCACGACGGTTTTCCAGAGGTTGGAGGAGCACGGGTTAATAATCAACCCGGTGAAATGCCAGTTCGGCGTGACAGAGATTGATTTTTTGGGGCACCGTGTCTCTCCGGAAGGAGCGATCCCGCTGCCCGACAAAGTGCGCGCCGTGGCCTCAGACGGTCAGGGTGCTGTAGGAATTTTTGGGGATGGTGAACTTTTATAGCCGTTTCCTTCCCCGCGCGGCACAGCTCATGCAACCATTGTACGCCGCGCTCAAGAAACAGAAACCCGCGGATAGGGTCGAATGGACCCCGGAGCGAGAGCGGGTGTTCTCGGAAGTTAAAGCAGCCCTGGCAAACGCCGCACTGCTGGCACATCCGGACCCGGCGGCCCGCATAGCGCTCACCACCGACGCTTCAGACGTGGCCATAGGGGCTGTCGTGGAGCAGCGCGTCGCCGGGGCTTGGCAGCCGCTCGCCTTTTTCAGCAGAACTTTGCGCGACAGTGAACGTAAATACAGTGCGTTCCACAGAGAGTTGCTGGCTCTCCACCTGGCCATACGCCACTTCCAGTTCTGGCTGGAAGGGCGCAGCTTCACCGCGTTCGTGGACCACAAGCCGCTAACATTCACGATGGCCAAGGTTTCAGAACCGTGGTCGGGCCGGCAGCAGAGACAGCTGGCCGCGATCTCAGAGTTTACTACCGATATTCAACATGTGTCGGGTAAACTGAATGTGGTGGCGGATTGCCTCTCGCGCGCCGTGGTGGCCCCAGTCTGCGTGGGGATAGATTACGCAGCCATGGCCGCAGAGCAGATTAGCGATGCAGACGTGCGTGCGCTCCAGTCTGGACCAACAGGGTTAAGGCTGGAGAGCAGGGTGCTGCAAGATGACGCCCCCCCCCCCCAATCTGCGATGTCTCCACAGGTCGCCCGCATCCGGTGGTCCCGGTCGTGTGGCGCCGCCGCGTGTTTGAGTCGGTTCACACTCTGGCGCACCCAGGAGTGCGCGCGTCGGTCAAAATGGTGGGAGAGAAGTTTGTGTGGCCGAGCCTACGCAAACAAGTGAAAGAGTGGGCTGCAGCCTGCATGGCGTGCCAACGAGCCAAGGTACACAGACACACGAAGGCTCCCTTGGAGCCGTTTCATATTCCGGCTAAGAGGTTCAACCATGTTCACGTGGACCTCGTGGGCCCCCTCCCGCCATCACAGGGGTGCACGCACCTCCTGACAGTGGTGGAAAGCACCACGCGCTGGCCAAAAGCGGTCCCGCTGGTGGCAACCACGTCCGCAGACGTAGCACGTGCTTTTTTAACAGCATGGGTGGCGCGTTTTGGAGTCCCGTCGGACATTACGTCCAACAGGGGCCCTCAATTTGTTTCCGAACTCTGGTCCGCAATGGCCCGCAGCCTGGGTGTTACAATTCACCGCACAACCGCGTACAACGGTTAACCCATTTCGGCCAATGGGTTATGCGAGCGTTTTCATAGATCACTGAAAGCAGCACTCAAGGCTTCATTGACGGATGCAAATTGGGTAGACAGGCTGCTGTGGGTGTTATTGGGGTTGCGCTCCGCGCCGAAAGAGGATCTGGAAGCTTCCCCGGCAGAGCTCGTTTTTGCGCAGCCACTACGGCTGCCTGGGGAATTTCTGCCAGATAATCCCGCGCCGGACAGCTCCCCGTCTCAGCTTTTGCAGTGTAGCGCAAACACAGGCACGCTGCCGGGCCCTGCCCACCACAGTTTTCCGCGTGTTTTCATGCCTAAAACTTTGAAGAGTGCGGAGTTCGTGTTTGTCAGACACGACGCCCACTGCCCTCCATTGCGCCCACCCTATGATGGACCGTTCAGAGTGCTGGAAACAAGGGATAAGCATTTTTTGCTAGACTTGGAGGGTAGGAGGGAAAAAAATGGCATAGACAGACTCAAACCCACTTTTGTTGTGGCGGACGAGCAAGTGCTGTTGGCTAGGGCCCCTCGGCGGGGAAGACCCCCCCGGAGAGCTCCCCAGGGAAACGATTCACCAGAGCAGCCACACGGTCAGACCGAAGTGTCCCCCCCCCCCAGCCACAGCCCACCCACAGTCAGACACGCTCCCAGCAGCCCCCCACCGGCACAGCAGCGCCACGGAGGCGGTAAACCCCAGTTACAGCAGATACGGGAGGAGACGGAAGCCCAAGCAGCATGTGGACTGATATTCTATTGTTCTATCACAGCATGTGGACTGTTATCCTATTGTTCTATCTAAGATGCTGGGAGGGGTAGTTTAGCACCTTGGGGGAGCCAGATTATCTAGCATCTCAGACAGGAGACAGTGGATAAGCATGGGAGAACAAAGAGCAGGAGGTTCCTGGTGAGATAGCAGGAAGGAGTCAAGGATGAAGGGGGTTGAATGCAGTGTGATGCAAATGTCATGTTGTGTGTGATGTAAATGCCATGAAACTTAAGAGGAGAGTTTCTGCTTAAATGTGCAGTCTGTTCTTTGCTTGAGAGATGTGAGTGTGTAATAAATCGTCTGAAATGAATCTGCCTCTGATTTCACACACTCCACAATATCTGTGTATTTTGTATATTGTGGTGACACTAAACACAGCAGGGAGACATTCCTCTGGGACATTCTTCTGGAGTCTGTATCACGGTATAAAAGAGCTTGTTTCACTCTCAGCTCTCTCTCTACGCTCTGCTCTCAAGACCATCCAAGAGGGCCCCAGCGGCAACGCTGGGGTCAACAGGCTGTATTCATGTTAGAGGGTCAATAAAGAATCTGTGCCGACCTACGCTCGTGCCTCGCCTCCACATCCTTTCCTTCGCACCCTCTACAATATATTGTTTGCTGGTGTGCAGGTGAGTGAATGTGAATAACACAGGGTTACAAAAATATATTTTTTTGTAAGTTGTTTGTGTTTTTTCAGCTGATTTAAGATAATTTTGCACCGTTGAATCCGAAAATGACATCTGTTTCTCTCGATCAGGTGCTAAGTAAAAACCTGTACTTACTTAGTACTTACTTAGTACTGTGCAGGTACTAAACTTTATATAAAGGTAAGTACAAGTAAATTGAATGTTATGTTATCATTGTTCAAAATTCAGAGAATTTCAAGACATAAAAAAGAATTTTGCATCATATAAAGCGAAAATACCCGTACATGTAAACAAAAATGTATAAAACAACATGTGGCCATAATTCAAAAAGTTGACCTGATTGAGCAAAACCAATGTGATTTTTGGTTTCAGCACATCAAAATTGTCCTAAATCAGCTAAAAAAACCTTCGACAATAAATTTGGTGTTGACCAGTGTAATATGGGATTATTTTATGCATTTTAAAAAGACGTGGTCCATTTTAGTTGTTCTTTGTGTGAATGTGATAGGTTGCTTTAGTACAATATATTATTCCCCATGATCTTAGTTCGTGATTTGGGCAGCACGGTGGTGCAGTGGTTAGCACTGTTGCCTTACAGTTAGAAGGTTCCTGGTTCGAATCCCCAGGTTGGCAGGGGTTGGAACCTTTCTGTGTGGTGTTTGCATGTTCTACCTGTGCTGCGTGGGTTTACTCCGGGGGCTCCGGTTTCCTCCCACAATCCAAAGACATGCATGTTAGGTTAACTGGCTGTTCTAAATTGTCCCTAGATATCTGTTTCCTATAGGCCCTTAGAATAGAGGGTTAGTATTAGTGAAAGTGCTTTGAGTGGTCTTTGTGACTAGAAAAGCGCTATATAAGTGCAGGTTAGCTAGTTTCACATTTGGGAGGTTCAATCGTGTGTGTGGTTTTGCATTTTTCTAAAGGGGGGGGGGGAATGTTAGGTATGAGAGTGTGTGTATGTGATGCCGTGCCCACCCACAGGATGACGTCAGGCGGGCACGGCCCACCATGTATATATACCCAAGTTCACTGTAATAAAGTTGAGAAAGTTAGCTGCATGAAGACTGGACTCCTGCCTGCTCATTTCTCATACATAACACAGGTTTTGTGCAGGGGTGTGAGGGATGATCAGATCACAAATGTATGATGAAGCTTGACCTTTTAAGGCTCTAAAAGTAAGAATTAAGATTTTAAAATTAACTCTAAAATGAACTGGTAACCAGTGAAGAGAAGATAAAACTGGAGTAATGTGTGCTCTTCTACTGGTGTGAGTTAAAAGCCTTGCAGCAGAGTTTTGAACAACCTACAGACATTCATGCTCTCTTTTATTGTTTTATCATTTTATCTATTTTATTTTATTGATGAATAATCATTTCTCTGAAACTTGGCTTAATGAAGAGCAGGCTCCTCTGTTGGCAATAGAGGGATATCAGATGTTTCATATTAACAGATCTCAAAAAAAGGGTGGTGGTGTTGCACTGTATATTGATGACCTGTATAGGTGTAAGCTTGTAAATGGAATGTCCTTTGCACTACCAGGGATTTTAGAATGCGTTACTGTTGAGATTGACCAAGATAAAACAAAAAACCTAATTATAAGTTGTATATATAGAACGCCGGGAACTTGCATTGAGACATTCAGAGATAAATTAGTCGAGCTGTACAATAATATTACTAGTAAGAAAATGGTAGTAATTTGTGGAGATTTCAATATTGATTTACTAAATCCACATCAACAAAATGTAATTACAGAGTTCATGAATTCTATGTACAGTATGAGTCTATATCCCACAATAACACATCCCAGTAGAATCACAGTTCACACTGCTACACTTATTGACAACCTGTTTGTTAATATTATTGATAAGAAAATAGAAAGTGGATTATTGATAAACGATATAAGTGACCAGTTGCCAACCTTTGCACTTATCCATGGCCACACGGGGGCCAATACAGAAAAAATTTAAAATCATTCAGATACAAATCACAAAATGCAATCAGTTCTTTTAAAGAAGACTTGCTGAAGCAAGACTGGACAAAAGTCTGTGTATCAGATGTAAATGAAGCCTATGACACATTTATGAACATTGTAACCACTCTTTATGAAAAAAAATTGTCCATTAGTAAAAAGCTTAAACATAAATTTGCCGATAAGCCATGGTTAACCAAAGGATTACAAAAGGCGTGTAAAAAGAAAAATTTATTATATAAAGCTTTTCTAAAGAAAAGGACAAAAGAAGCAGAGCAGCGGTATAAAACATACAAAAATAAGTTAACATATATTTTTTTTAATTTTTATTGTTTTATTTTGTATACTTTATTGATCCCCAGAGGGGAAATTGAGGGCATCCACCTGGATGGATGAAGCAGCCACGGTACGGCGCTATCCCTTAACCATTCACACACACATTCACACCTAGGGCCACTTTAGAGTCTCCAATTAACCTAACCTGCATGTTTTTGGCCTGTGGGAGGAAACCGAAGAAATCCCGGGGTAAACCCACGCAGATACAGGGAGAACATGCAAACTCCACACAGATCACTGTTGGTCAGGGGCTGGGATCAAACCAGGGATCCCATGGCCAAGGGTGAGTTGCTGTGCTGGTGCAGTGCTAACCACTGCACCACCGCACCGCGGTGTGGTGGCGCATATAATAAGATATAGTAAAAGAGACTATTACAGCAAAGAACTGGAGAAAAACAGAGACAATATTAAAAATACATGGACAATATTTAACAGTATTCTTGGAAATAAAAGCAGAAATACAAGCTACCCAACCGATTTTTCAAAAAATAATAAAACGACTCAGAGTGTGAATGCAGCTTCACCTGCAGATGAATTTAATAACTTTTTTGTTAACATTGGTCCTAATTTGGCTCGAGAAATACCCATTACGGCGCCTACAGGTGATACAATAAGCAAAAACACTGCTATAAAAGACTCCATTTTCATAAAGAACACAGATGAGAGAGAGGTCATTGAAATTGTTAAATCGTTTAAAAGTAAAACATCTACGGACTGTGATGGTATTGACATGCTCTTAGTCAAAACTATTATTGAATGCTTAGTGAAACCACTGACGTATATCTGTAACTTGTCTCTCCAAACAGGTATATTTCCCAATGCAATGAAAATAGCTAAAGTAATTCCGATATACAAGACGGGTGACAGAGGGGAATTCTCAAACTGTCACGCCGCGCCGCTCATCAGCGGCGCCAGCTGCACGCACACCTGCACATCATCAGCGGCGAGGGATTTAAGCCGCCTCGCCCTGGGCTTCGGCCTGAAGCCGTCAGACTTCACTCATCGGATTGCTGTGAGTTACCTCCTACACCTCAGCAAGCATCGCGGTAAGAAGCCCTTACCTTTTTCCCTTCCAAGTCTGCTCCCCTGTGCACAGGTGAATTTCCCGGCGGCGGACCATTCCTCTCCGTCTCCATTCCCTCGCTGCTGCACCGGGCTCTCCAGGTTGCTGTCTACCGGAACTCGTCCTTGCTGTGCCAGCCACCTGCTCACTCCAAGTAAGCTCCTCTCCAACTTTTACATCTCCTGTGTTGGTGTGTGCCCGTCACCCTTCTCCCTGTGCTTTTCCCATAGGGTTGTCCGGCTGTACGGTCTCCTGCCTCTGTGCCCGAAGCAGACGCCACCACCAACACATTTACATCTCGCAGACACACATTCATACACCCTTGTTGTTAATAAAGCTATTTGAGCTACTCTGAGCCTGCGTGTGTGTCTCCTGAGCCGTGCATTATGTCACAAACTATAGACCAATTTCACTTTTGCCGCAATTTCCCAAGATACTTGAAAAAATATTCTATGAGAGAATTGACAACTTCATACTGAAGAATAATTTACTGTGTGAGCAGCAATATGGGTTCAGACACAAGAGGACAACTGCATTTGCTCTAATGGAATTTATAGAAAAAATATCAACTGCCATTGAAAATAAAGAGTATTCAGTTGGGGTATTCCTGGATCTTAAAAAAGCATTTGAAACAGTGGATCATAATTTATTATTAAAGAAACTACAAAATTGTGGTATTGGGGGGTAGCACTGTCCTGGTTATGTAGTTACTTAAAGAATAGATATCATGTATGTGTTGGTAACAAAAACTCACAGTTACTGAAGGTTACTTGTGGAGTCCCACAGGGTTCAGTTTTGGGGCCATTGTTATTCAATATGTATATAAATGATATATGTAAAGTTTCAGAAAAAATGGATTTAATATTGTTTGCCGATGACACTAATTTATTATGCAGTGGAAGCAATTTGGAACAACTTTTGGATACACTCGGAAAGGAATTAGGAAAGCTTAAACTGTGGTTTGATTCAAACAAATTAATGCTCAGTTTAAGTAAAACAAAATTTATAGTTTTTAACAACCATCACAACAACTTAGTATCTAAACTCAGTGTAAATGGTGTAGAGATTGAAAGGGTATCCAAAACTAAATTTCTTGGAGTAACAATTGATAATAAACTGTGTTGGAAGTCACATATTTATTATATTAAAGGTAAAATATCTAAATCAATTGCAATACTACACAGAGTGAAATATTTGCTGAATCAACCCACATTATATACTTTGTATCATTCATTAATATTCCCATACATGACATATTGTACTGAAGTATGGGGAAATACATATAAAACAAACATATATCCAGTCTTTATGCTTCAGAAGAGAGCTATTAGAATAATAAACAAAGCTGCTTACAGGGAACCAACAAACCCACTTTTTCTTAAATTAAAAGCTCTCAAGTTGAAAGATCTGGTTGACTTTAAAACTGCAGTAATAATGTTTAAAGTGAAGAATCTATCACTGCCTGCAAATATCCAAAAGTTGTTCCAAAAAAGGGAGAAACAATATCATTTCAGAGGAACATGTATATTTCAAAAACCTCCAGTGAGAACTATTACCAAGCAACACTGTGTTTCAGTGCAAGGAGTCAGATTATGGAACGATTTTGGACCTGAATTAAA